>CAUYRT010027108.1:0-24561 GCA_963574885.1 Lepilemur ruficaudatus | reverse complement strand
AAACCAGCCTGAGCAAGAGCAAGACCCCGTCTCTACTAAAAATAGAAACAAATTAATTGGTCAACTAAAAATATATAGAAAATGTTAGCCAGGCATGGTGGTGCATGCCTGTAGTCCCTCCCAGCTACTCGGGAGGCTGAGGCAGGAGAATCATTTGAGCCCAGGAGTTTGAGGTTGCTGTGAGCTAGGCTGACATCATGGCACACTAGCCCCGTCAAAACAGTGAGACACTGTCTCCAAAAAAAAAAAAAAAAATAGATAGTGGCTGTTACTTCTGGGAGAGTGAGGAGGTTTTGACTGGGAGGGGACAGTTAGCAGTCTCAGGGAGTCAGGTGGTGGTCTAGTTCTTAGTCTTGGGTGTTGGTCACAAGGGTATTTCCTTGGTAATAACCTGCTAAGCTGCGCACTATATTTTATGTGCTTTTCTCTGTGTACTATATTTTACAATAAAAATACTCTAATAAATGAATGAATGGATGCAGCAAATATGAATTCAGTTTACTAGGCACCAAGTACTACGGCAGTCAGAGCTGGAATCAGCCTGCACTCCCTCACGGTGCTGAAGTGGAGTCCAGGGGCTGGGGGTGGGTGTGTGATTAGATGAACATCAGCCTCAGACTAGCGGATCATCCAGACACCCACCCTGCTAGCACGGTGTCCTGACTCCAAACTCGCAGCTCCCTTACCTGTGGGAATGAATCAGGAATAGCAATTAGCTATCAAGGCAGGGAGACCCTGACAGGTGTCTCATTAAAACAAGAATGTGTGGCAAATTGCAAGGACGGCCCAGTTTTTCATTCCTCCCTGTCTTCCTACCTTTTGCCTCATACCTTTGCAGTTCCTCGAACTAAAAAGGCAGGGTTAATTTCCCCACCCCTTGAATCAGGGATGTCCTGACTGGACACTTGCTTTGGCCCATATGATGTGGCAGAAAGGACGGTGTGCCAGCTCCAAGCCCTGGCCTCTGGAGACCTCATGCATTTCACGGGCCCTCTTGAGCTCCTGCTGTGGCCAAGGAAAGAGGGAGCCTGCTGGAGACACATGATGAGATGGCCCACGGAGCCGGGCCTTGGGCAGCTGAGATCAGCAGACTCCCAGACACGTAGGTGAACTCAGTCAAGATCAGCCAACTCTCCACCATGGGCTCTGTGAACTCAAATCATAAAGTGTTGCTGTTTTAATCTGCTGAACCTTGGGGCTATTTGTTATGTAGAGATAGCTTACTGATACATTGTCCATGGACAGCTGTGAGGTCCGGGCACTGGTTGGAAGGGGTTCCTGAAAGGCGCTGCCTGGCTGGGAAATGACCAGTGCCAGTCCAGCCACCCCCCTCTTTGAGGCTCCAGGCAGCCTCCATGTCAACATAACCACCGAGGCTACCGACGCCTGCTATGGTGAGCGCTCTCTCCTGCCAGGCCCAAGGCTGGGCACCTTACAAACTAGCCCACTTAACCCTTGCCACAGCCCTAGGAGGTGGGCACTATTGCCACCCCCACTTACAGATGAGGAAAAGAGGCTCTCCCAAGGTCACCTCTTGTAGGAGGTGGAGCTGGGATCTGACTTCAGAGCCATCCTGCCTGCCCCCCAGTCAGCTCCCCTAAGACCACCTTCCACAGCCTTGGGACCCCAAGCCCCTGGGCTCTCAGAGGAGGGCTACCCCCCCACCCCCGCTTGCCTTCTCCTCTCCCCAGTGCCACCCAGGTCCCCAGCGTGGAGATCATGTTCAGCAGCATCATGCCCCAGAAGATGATGCTTCCTGTGGACACACACAAGGCCAGTTTACAAGAAGCCATCAGCAGAGAAGGTGCTTTTTAACAACTTCTAAGCAGGGCAAAGTGTATTAGAATAGCCCTTGCCATTCTGATGGGGAGTCCTGGAGTATTGGGGTGAGGAAATTTCAGACTTTTTTGAAAAAGCCAGTCTTTTCTTCACATGACATTTGATACAGAAACCCTCCACATAAGAGAGACCAAAGCCAAGCTTTGCTGGCTGGGAAGCCAGGGAGCTCCGCCTTAGATCCATCTGGGACACCCCTCGGGCTCCCTGGAGCCCTGTCTGGGAGCCACTGTGGTGGCCCAGTCTGGTAGTTTTGCTGATGGGAAAGGAGCCACAAGGTCACAGAAAGCAGGAGAAGAAGAGCCAGAAACTGAACTCAGATCTCTTACCTTCCAACTTGGGACGCATTCTCCTGTTACAAGCATTCAGGAACAAAAACACACATTCCAAAAGGAAGGCATAAACCTCATTTATTTTAAACATTCATTTTCAAAGTGGTGTACTTGGCTTCTCATCCAGTCACTAGGACAGAATTGTGTAGTCATCAAATGTCAGGGCCCCATTCATATATAGCATTGCCATGTTTAGCATGGGGTCCACTGGGACCCTGGGCCCTTCTCCCTAGGGTCATCTCTCTTGACTCCTCTCCCTTCACCTCACTGCCCAGCACTTGTGTCACTGGCTCCCTTCAGAGCAGCTGCCTCCTAGAGCAGCTTTTTCCTGGCATCTGCACAACCCCCTCTACTCCTGCAGTAATGGACAGGCTGCAGGTGTGTGCAGATGTGACAGGATGCTCCAGAACATTCCTAGGTTAGTGAGGAGCCAGAGCAGCCAGGTGAGGCACAGAAGAATGGAAGTTATGTGTTGGGTGTCTCCGGGTTTTACCTGCCCAGCTCTTTCTGGAAACAGCACCTGGTTATTCCCCCTTGGGAAGTCAGCCCTCCCTGGCTCTCACCCTGTGCAGCTGGGTGTCTGGGGCTCGGGCCACCCCTGAGCCAGCCACTACACTCATGTACCTGGCCTGTTTCACTGCTTGTAGGTTGCAGCAGCTTCCTAGGGCCACTGTAACAAACTGCCTCAAACTGGGAGGCTTAAAGCAAGTCTGGAGGCTGGGAGTCTGAAATCTAGGTGTTGGTGGGGCTGTGCTCCCTCCCCGGAGGTTTTAGGGATGAAGCTGTTTCATACCTGTCACCTGGCTTCTGGTACCTTCCAGCCATCCTTGGCATTCCTTGTTTTGTAGCTGCATCACTCCAGTCTCTGACTCTGTCTCCACATGGCCTGCTCCCCTCTGTGTGTGTCTGTGTCCAAATCTCCCTCTCCTTACAAGGACACCACTCACTGGATTAGGACCCACGCCAAGCCAGCGTGACCTTACATTAACTTGATTACACCTGCAGAGACCCTATTTCCAAATAAGATCACATTTACTCGCACCAGGGGTTAGGGATTGAACGCACATTTTCAGGGAACACAATTCAATGCACAACATAAGCGAAGGGGTTGTAGCGTGCACCTGACACCCTGGGATTTGTGGAATAAGTGTACCAAAGACTGAACCAAAAGATAGTTTCTCCAGCCTCATCTGCAGTGGCCACGTTCTCATCCTATCCGAAGGGGCCTGCACCCCACAGCACCTGTCTGGGCCACCCTTAAAGTGCAGGTTGCTTTCTACTTCCTTTCTCCGGTTAGACGGCAGGATGGGTCTGTTTCCTCCTCATCTCAGCCTTGGCACCTGCATCCACATCTGGAAGGTGAGCGAGCAGACGCAAGGCCTTGAATCTACCCATGAATCCCTTTGGTTCTACCTTCCAGTGTGCCCCGGACCCACCCTTTCTCTGTGCCTCCCAACTCCACGACAGCCCAAGCATCCTTCTCCTCTCCCCTTGACAGCTGTCAAATCTTCCCCATGGTCCACTGGCCCCCGACCTGCCTCCTCTCACCCATCCTGTGCACAGCTGTCAGAGGGACCTTGGAAGCCGTCAATGGACCATCTCACTCCCCGGCTCAAAGCTCAGCGGGTGGGGTGGGGTTCCACGCACTAAGCACAAATCCAAGCTCCTCCTGCAGCTGCACACCTGGCCGCATCTGGCCCCAGATACCTCCTGCCTGTGTGCGCCCTCTCCCTCCCCAGAACCACCCGCCTGGTGCCTGCTGGGCCCTCCTCCTGGTGACTCCCAGCTCAGCGCCTGCCCCTGGAGCCCTTCCCTGGTGCTTCTCGATCTTAAGTCACCCACGAGTCTTCCTCACCTTCCCCCACTTATCTCTCTACTCGCATCCCATGAGAAGTCTCCCGGGTGCCCTTGGGGCACCGCTCACCCCCTCTGTGGTCCCACGGGCCCACGCTTGGTTCCCTCTCCGCCATCACTGCCTTGAAATTCTGAATCACTTTTGAACAAGCATCTCCCTGTCTCGTTTTGCGGAAGAACTTGTACATTACTAGCCTGACGTCTGCAGCTAGCAGGCGCCCAATTAATACTCACTGGGCAGCGCCACAGCACCCGCTGGAGAGGCAGACCTGCGCACCGCCCTCCCTCCACGATCTCCTTCTGAGAGCCGGCCAGGACCCCCCAGCCTGAGCAGAGAAACAGAAAGGGGAGATTGCCAGGGCAGGTGGGTGAGCCAGGCCACGCCTGAGCCCTCTGACTCCTCTCCTCTTGTCCCTCCCATGCCTGTCCCTGCAGCCCAGGAGGCGCCTCAGAAAGAGTGGCAGCTGAGGCCTGGGGCCAGGAGGGGCTGCGGGAAACCCCTGCCAGCCTCCCCACTCCGGGCCTGCTCTCAGGAACGGATGTGATGACCTCACACACCTGGCAGGGCTCACCTGGGTGGCCAGGAGCACACCTGGGCAGCCAGCACAGAGGGGCCTCGTCTGTCCAAACTGACCCAGGATGGGAGTGTGGCCCCCCAGTGGTCCATCCTGAAGCCACTGAACCCCAGAATTCGACATCAGTCCCCTTTCTCCTCCCTCCCCCCGCCCATCATGGCAAGGAGGAAGCCTCCAGTATCCTCCCTCCGGCTGGCCGGTCTCCGTTTTTAACAAGAGCGAGCTGGTCTCCTCCTGCCGCTCTCGGTCAGCAACAGCGTCTCACTAGAATTTTCTCTGCACTGTGTGTGTGTTTATGGCTATTTTTCTTATTGAGGACTGACACTGTTTTGTTGTGTGTTTTTGTCATTTATGGTGGTGACATAAATGTTCCTTCTTAAATGAAATGAATTTCAGTTGGGAAAAGGAAATCTCTAAGTGACGGCCGAGTGACAGTGGGTATGGCAGAAGCTACGAAGGAGGCCTAGAGAAGATGGAAGGGACACTCTGAACTCCAGTCTGGGCCTGATGCAGAATGGACACTGGGGCTCAGCAAGGGGGGTTGCTGGCGACACCAGTGCCCCGGCCCCCAGCCCCGTGCTCCCGTCCAGCTGACCGTCTGGCTTCCACCAGCTCCGATGCGTGATGCATCAGAGTCTGCGCTGCTGCCTTCCTCCCAGAAGCCCCTCCCACCACGTCCCTGGGGGAGCCCCTTCCCCACCTGGGGGTCCCTCGGCCCATTTAGAAATCCCAGGCGCAGGTGGGCGTGGAGCGCATCCTTTTCACCAATACTCAGACAAGCAAGCCTGGCGCCTGGAAATCATGTTTCTGCTTTGAAAACTGCCACCGACTGCCTTGGCCACCTTCTGCTTAGCAAATCTTCATAGGCTGTGTTTTAAATACTCTTTCTCCTTTTGCTGTGATCAAAGGAACTGCCTGTTCCCCTGATAGGTGACAAAAGATGTCAGAGAAACTAATGAGAGCATCTGGTCACCGCCCCCTTCCTTTCGCCTGGAGGAAGGAGAATCACAGGCAGGGCGTCTTGGGCTGGGTGGCTTTTAGGACTGGGCGGGGTGGGGTGCAGAGATAAGGGCAGAGGCTACAGGCTGGGGCAGAGGAGGGGACCCCAGGCAGGCTGATAATTTGGCGCCAGTAGTTGACATCAGTTGGGTGGGCCGCACGCATTTCCCCCTCTCCTGGGCAGAGCTTCCCAATTTTGCTTTAGGGTAACCACCCTTTGGGAGGTGGTGACTCCGCTCCCCACTATGGGGCTGTGACTCAGACCTGGCCAATGGAATCTTGTGCACTCCGCGTCATAGTGATCGACTTCAAGGTGACCCAATCAGAACCAAAGAGAAGCAATCCTGGGGCTCTTTTAGACTAACTGCTAAGGGAGAGGACACCTCTTTCTGCTGGTCTTGGTGCAGGGACACCAGCCTGGGGTTGCCAGGGAGCTGGCCGAGAGGGACTAAGGAAACGGAGCCAAAAAATGGAGTGGGAAATGGACAGACACTGGGTCCTGCTGATCCGAAGCTCCTAGATCAAGCCACACCTGAATATGCGACAACAAACTGTCTTTTTGCTTAACTTGCTGAGTTTTCTCCTCTCATCTGTGACAGGAGACAGAAGCCATTTCATGACCATCTTTTATCACTTGGCCAGGTACCTCCAGGCACCTCATTCTCTGCAGTGTCCCCCACCTCCCTCCAAGGACCCGACAAATACAGCTTTCTACATCTAGCCACATTTCTCGACACAATTTCAGCCCCTTCCAGGCTCGTGACATGCCAGCTGGAAGAGTCTCTGTTAAACGTCCCAAGTCCACATGGGGAAACTGAGGGCTGCTCAAGTGGGATGCCACAGGGAGAGTTTCCAGGATGGGTCACACCTTTGCAGTTATCTCTGTCTGGGTTTCTTCCCACCTTCAGACAGCCTGAAGGTGGCCCTGTGAATCTTGCAACCCGTGTCACCCTTCTTGAACTCGACAGTCCCATTTTACGGGTTCAGGAACAGAGGCAGCAGGAACAAGGAACTCCAATACTCCCACTCTTACCCCGTTACTTGACACACACTCAGCACCTACCCTCCACCTTTCAGCTGGGAGACAGGGAGACTGAGCACTGACACTGATTTTGCTCCTGGATCCAGCCATGCCTGAAGGCCCCAGAGCTAGCTATTGGATCTTTCAAGAGTCAACAAATCCTCCCTTAGGCTTAGGGCAGGTTGAGTTTAGATTCTGTCACTTGCAACCAAAAGAGTCCTGATTATATAGCAGCCTTCAAATCTCTGAGGGACTATGTGTCATGGGACAAAGAGAGCAGCTGTACCCAGCCAGCCCTGGAGGTCAGGAAGACCTGTCACAGGGAGCTCAGGTATGTCAGGTTAGGGTTCCTGGGAGCAGTGGGAGGGAAGGCTGGCAGTGTGGGGATATAATGGAAGCCAGGATGCATAGGATGGGACACAAAGACCAGGGCACAGTGCCCCAGGGCAAGGAGCTGGTTTTCCAAGAACTGAGTACATACAAGCCTCAGGCCAATAGTTCTGAAAGTGTGGTCCCTGGACCAGCAGCATTAGCAGCACTAAGAACTTTTTGAAAATGTGAATTCTCAGGCCCTGCCTCAGACCGACTGATCAGAAGCTCTGGCTGTGGGGTCAGCAGTCAGTGTTTCAGCAAGCCCTCCAGGTGACTCTGAAGCCCTCCAGATGACTCCGGTGCTGCATGAAGCTTGAGTGCCACTGATTGAGACATTTCAATGAATTAAATATGCTCAGGGAAGAAAGCAAATTATTTATTGTTGAGAACAGATGTTGGGGGCTCAGAGCCCGCTGTTCACAAGTGTCTCGGGGATCCCCCACAGCTACAGAGGCTGGGACGGTGACCCGATACCTCTCCCCACAGGCATGTACCAAGCAAGGTGGCAAAGGGAGGGGTGGTCACCACCCCAAGTCCCTGCAAGCCCGTTTGCCTCAGCCTCCTCCTGGGGACGCTCCTCCACTGGGGCGACCCCCAGCAACAGCCGGCCAGGCCCGGCGCGTGGAGAGGAGGGGATGGCCCAGTGGATGCAAGTGTTGGGCAGGGCTTGACCAGGTGACCTTGAGCCTGCCACACTAGGATCACACACCAGCCAGACCCCTGACTCCGGCCCTCCTTCTCTCCCTAACGCCAGCACAGAAACCACACCTCACGTTCGTCAGGATGGGCTGGGCTCTAGTCAGCAGCATAGGTCTGAATGTGGGCAGAGACCTGAAGTCTTGGTGGCTTGACACATCACCAGTTGCTCTGTGGCCCTCACAGAGCCCAGAGCAAGCTGGGCAACTCTCCAGGATGCGTCTCTGCCATACAAGGGCTCAACACGCCGGGCCGCTGCCCTCTCCCAGCACCGCCGTCTCAACATAAGGCTTTAGGGACGGAAAGAACAGAAAGGACACAACTGGCTCTTAACACTGCCACCCAGCCCTTCCTCTTGCAGCCTGTGGGCCAGAACTAGCCTCACGGTCTGTGTAGCTGCAGAGGTCGGGGACACATGGGACACACCTGGGGCGCTGGAGATCAATGAAAACCTCTGTGACCTTCCTGTTGGACACACCTGCTGCAGCCCCTCCTCCCACGGGATCCCTGGCTCCCTCCTCCAGCACCTACTGAGGACTGACAGGAGCCGGGCACCATGTGTGTCAACACTGGGTCACCGTGAGGCACGGGACAGACACGGTCCCAGCTCTTAAGGAGCTCATAGCGGAGACGGGAAGGGGTTGAGCAGACCCCAGACCCCCTTGTGTGCCCCTTTTTGTCAGCACCACCATCCTTTCTGACTCACAGACTACCTTTCGTCAGCTCTGAACCCTCAAATAAGCCTCAGTCTCCTCGCCTGTACAATGGGGATAATCAGAGACTAACAGAGGTCATCTGGTAACAATGAGAACAGTGAGCCTCAGACTGGCGCAGCCCCCAGCCACGGGGCAGTGGAGCAGGATTGCGACTCCATCATCTGAATCCTCCTCAGACCTCTTCAGTGGCCCTTCCTCTTCCTCGCTGGGTGGGTGGGCACCGCAGAGCTTCCCTCAAACATTTAAGCCAGAGGTCCCCAACCTCTCTGGCACCAGGGACCATTTTCATGGAAGACAGATCGGGGGCAGAGGGGGGCAGGTTTCAGGCTGATTCAGGCGCATTGCATTTATTGTGCACTTTATTTCTATTATTGTTACATTGTGATAGTGCTGAAATAATTATACAGCTCACCATAAGTTGGGGACCCTGGTTTAGTTTTCAATAAGGAGGAGGGGCTCTGAGAGCCCAGCCTCCCAGCCACAGCCAAAGTCAGCTGGGCCCGGCCTGGAGCCAACGACAGCTCGAGCTGGCCCAGCCTGATCCCCAAGGCATCCCTGGAACCGGCCCTGGCTCAGGTCATTCCAGGAGGGCTGCAGCAGCTGTCCTGCCACCCAGGACTCGGACAGGGCCGCTCCAAGCCCCTCACCCCCAGTGCCCTTTCTCCATATGTGGATGTGGTCGGAAAGCTTGCCAGGGGACCAGGAAGGCCACCACTGCCACCATTCGAAACCTGATCCCGAGTCGCTGATGAAAAGCAGGAGGGGGTTTTAATCAGCCAGGGCCATATGCTATTTAACTGGAGATGAAAGCACACACGATAAGCAGCGTCTCAGAAAGGATGTCGTTAAAGGAAGAGCAGAACAGCAAGTGGCACCTTTCATCACGGCAGCGGCCCCTTGCGCGGCCCTCGTTGGGGGCTCTGAGGAACATCTGGGCCTGGTCTATTGTGCGGCGCTTACAGTGTCATTGTGTGTGTGACGGCGGCTCCTGAGCCCGCGCCACGCTAACCCTCTAAGTATACAATTAATGCCTATTAATTATCGTTTTCAAATCAGCAAAATGATCCTTCATTAACTTAATCGCCTCTTCTGTTTTATCAGGAAATTGTACTCTCTGTGTTCATAATCCCTGCATCCGAAACCAGCCTTGGCGGGCGGCGGGTGACGCCTGGCTGACTGTTCGTGGGGAGGCCTGTCTTCCCCGCACCCCACCCTCAGCCGGGAGACAGGAAGCCCCCGAGGGCCCCCGGAGCATGCCACAGGGTTTGTGGGCGGCCAGGGGCTTGGGAGATGGGGATAGCAGTGAGGCTGGGGCAGCTGTCATCGGGGTACCTGGTCAAGCTGGACCCCAGATCAGACGGAAGTGGATCCAAAGCAATACGAACTGGGGGGGCGATGTGGACAGGAGGCTGCTCCTTGCCACCTGCATCGCTGTGGACCACGGGCAGTGCTCATTCTCACTGCCAGCAGCCTTGAGGTTATCCCTCCCCTCTCACACCAGCTGGTGACTTATGGTACCATTGACCCCACTGCAGAGATGGGCAAACTAAGACTTGCAAAGGGGAAACAATTTCCTCCAGCCTGCAGAACAAACCAGAAACCAAGCCAAGCCTCCAGGTTAGCTCACCTAACTCCCCCAGACAGAGCCTCACCCTGATTTCCATGAGTGACAGATAGCATTGCTGCATGTGGATTCCCATCCCCTTTCCCCTTAGTATGGAAGGTGCTCCCCGGCCCCATTGCTTTTGGGCTAGGCCATGTGACTTGCTTTGGCCAATGGGACAGGAGTGGATATGATGCCCACCAGAGCCCCTGCTTCTTGGGTGGTCAGGAGATGCCCAGAGACGGGGGGAGAGAGAATGAGAGAGAGAGAGAAAGAGACAGAGAGAGAATGCCACAGGGCACGTGCCTTAGGACCTGATTGGGTCAGATGCCTTAGGCAAAGCACACAGCGGCCGGCTTACCTTCCTGACTGGTAGGGTGGACGTGATGGAACATCCACCTCCGACAGTTGCCATGAGGAGGCAGCGGCCAGGGCTTTGCCTCTGCTGGGAATCGGCACGGTGGTATCTCAGGGCCCAGAGCAAAGAAGCGGCTGCTTCCCCGCCCCCTGTCCAAGGCTTGGCCAGCCTGTCTACCCTGTCCCAGCCCAGTCAGGGCTACAGTTCAGTCCCCTCTGCCCCGACTTTGCTTCCTCAGCCTGGTTTTAAGTCCTGCCATCTCATCCCATTTTGCCTTACAGAAGTCTGCAGCCGAGGGCGGGCGACCGACGAGCATTCGTGGTAGGGGGCCTGTACTGGGCTTCAGGGAGGGCTTCCTGGAGCAGCCAGCTCTTGAAGGAGGAGTGAGGCAGACGCCCCACAGACCCACAGCCACCTGCAGTTTCAGCTGTGGCTGCCGGGGACACCAGCAAACACAAACGCACCTCAGCCTGGCAGAATCGCATCTGATCTTCCCACCAACTCCCAGGGCCTCCCCCAGTCCTGCAGATGGGGAGGGGGCACAACACCCCAGAGGCGCCCCCGAGACACAGGCCAGGACCAGTGGACACGTGCTCCAGTCTTTTGTCCTGCCGGTGGACACCCCAGAGCGTTCTTTCGTATTCAGAGGGCCACTGCCCTCCGTGGCAACCTCAGCGACACGCCTGGTGTTGCCTTGTCACCTGCCATCTCACCCCTGCTCCCTCACCCCTCTCCCAGGCTTCACTCCACCAACGATCCGTCTGCGCCCAAGTCTTTGTCTCAGGCTACGCCCTGGGGAGCTCAGGCTAAGACCAGGGGTAGCTGGGCGAGGGACAGGAACAAGTATTGCAGGGAGCAGCATATTCTGGGATGGAAGGGAAAGGAGAGAACTTCATTGTTCAAAGACCATCAGGAAGCTCAGGGCAGCAAAGCCGGGAGGGAAAGCAAGACACAGGAGAGAGGAGGCAGGAGGCAGGTGGGGCAGCTCCAAGGTCCTGGTCTGCCGGGCTGGGAGTTGGGCCCTTGTCCTGAGGACAACAGATGTGTTTGCAGCAGGAAGTGGCATGGTCAGACTGGTGTTTTAAAAGTGTCTGCGGTGTAGGGACTGACGGGAGGGAGCACGGCCAGACAAGGAGCTGTCCCCAGGCCAGGGGAGCGCAGACAGGCCTCTGTACTGGGGCAGTAGCTGCTGGGGTGGAGGGGCCAAGTGGGGAGCTCTTCAGGACATAGAAGCAAAGGGTCTCGGTAGCTGGATTCATGATGAGGGAGACGGAGGAGCAGGAGATGATCCCCCAGCTCCTGCTGTGGGCTGCTAGGCAGACTGTTGCCATTTCCTGGACTGGGAACACACTTTGGGGTAAGACGATGAGTTTGTTTTAGGCATGTAGTTGGAACTCCTCGTCAGCAGCCTAGAGGTGGCCACAGAGGCCACAGGCAGAGGTGACATCCCAGGAAGTGAGTCCACAAAGAAGGCGAGGGGGCAGGGATGGAGATCTGAACACCACCACCATTTTTAAAACTTTTTATTTTGAAATAATTATATATTATCAGAAAGTCACAAAGATAGCACAGAGGGGTCCCATGTACCAGTTTCACTGTCACCATTTTTAAAAGATTAGGCAAAGCCAACTGCTAAAAGTAGCCCAGAGATGCTGGAGAAAATCCAACAGGGTTTGATGTCAGGAAAGTGATTTCACTTAGAATTTGATTTGACTGCAAGTGAAAGAGGTTAAAACAAGTGAAAAGTTGATTTTTTTACCCTCATATAATAATCTAAACGTAGGTGTCCAATCCTGGCATAGAGGCTCTGGTTCTCTAAGTTCTCAAGGACACAGACTTCTTCCAGCCACCTCACCATCTCTAGGGAATTGTCCTTGTCCTCATGGTCCAAAGTCATGCCTACAATTCCAGCTGTCACATCTGCTTTCCAGGCAGAAGAATGGAATAAGAGACAGAGCAGGAAAGAGATGATGACAGGTAGAAACAAGCTCTCTTTTTAAGGAAGATTACCAGGAGCTGCCACATGACACTTACTACCTACTGGAATTTAATCCCAAAATTTAGTTGCAAAAGAGTCTGAGAACTAGAGTCTTTATTCTTGGACTCAAAACCAGAGGTGCTATTACCAAGGAAGAAAAGGGGGAATGGATGCAGGGGAGCAACTAGCTGCCTGTGCACTGAATCCAAGGGCAGAGGGTGTTCCGGAAGCATCACAAAGACAGTCAAGAAGTCAAGAAAGATAGTTACTGAAATGCTCAGTGGATTTAGGTACAAGAGAGTCAGTGGCAACTTGGTGGGGATGATGACAATCGTCCCTCTGACCCAGAGCTCTGGTCCTGAGCACTCGTTTTTCTCTAGAATCAGTTTTCATCCGGTGGGTGGGGTAGAAAGACAAATGCTGGAGACGAGAGTACTGGACACAGCCTGAATCTAGACCATGGGCGACGACAGAGCAAGCAGGGTATGGAGATGAGGAAGTGAAGGGGACACCAGGAAGGGACCAAGAGAGGCTTCCGAAAAGGACAGGAGTGAGGACAGAGGGAGATGGCAGGTTCTGTGGCTTCCAAGATGGGGCACTTCTGGGTCTGCCGTGGGGCCCAGGAGCGGGGACTACAGAAGAGGGAAAAAGGGTTTTGCAGGGGTGGGGTCATAAAATGGAGAGGTCAGGGTCCAGGTGAGTGCAGAAGCCCCCAGGATGCCGGCAGCTTGTCCGGTGGCAGCAGACGCGGAGCCTCCTCGGAGTTCTCTCAGCACCTCTACACCACCCCCTCTGCTGCCAAAAGGGCCTCTTTCTTGTGCTCCTGGTTGTTATGACACCTGCCCAGAACCTTGAATGGCTCCTCATGGAATCCCAGCAAAGCGTCCAGACCCCTCACCTTTTCCTTTGAGGCCCTTGACTGTCACCTGGCACGGATTAGGATGCTCTCAGCTGTAAGCAACAGAAACCCCAAGCAACAGACACTGCCGGGGCCTGGTTCCCTATCCTCCGCATGAATCATCGCGTCTGCTGGTCCAATTTCCAGCTGCCCACACCTGTGAGTCTTTCCCACCGCCCACGCCTGCACCTGGGAGCAGCCCCGGTCCGAGGACTGCCGGGGATGGGCGGGTAACACCGCAGCTCCCGGCTGTGGAGGGGGACTCTGAGGGTGATCCGTGTGGGCTCCTGGGGCTCCCCCCAGGATTACGCTCCAGTAGCCCACGTTTGCTCCCCTTGCTTCCTCCTCACCTCCACACTCTCCTCCCCACGTGTCCCAGGGTCACCTCAAAATAAACAGCCTGCACCCGGATCCACGCTTCGGGATCGTGCCCTGAGCAAAGCCAAGCGACCGAAGTGCACGTGCCGGTGGCCGCTGTGTACGCGCAGCTCCACGGCCTCCTGCAGGCCCGGGGCTGTGCGTCTGTGCCCTGTGGTCCTCAGGCTGGCAGCATGGTGGCCGCTGCGTGACAACACCTCACAAGGCCCCATAGACGCCCCTTCAGTGTGGCCAGACCAGGGTCACTGACCTTTCCTGAACCAGTTACCGGGGATGGGGACGGCACTGCCAAGGCTGCTGAGACTGGCAGAAAGGACACGGGGTCGGCCACTAGGACCTGAACATGAACCTGTTGCCCCGTGCACTGTGAATCTGCTGCCATGGGTACAGAAAAGAGTGACAAGACAGAGCCGGCTGGTGCCCCCTGCCAGCCAGCTGTTTCCGCACTACTTCATTCATTCATTCATTCATTCAACAAGCAAATATCGAGTGTCAACTACGTCTACGTCTCTGCCCTGCTGTGGGGAGACAACAAAAGCACAGAGGGCTGAGTGTGGCCCCTCCAGGAGGCCTTTCCTGATGTCCCCAAACCAGGAGGGTCCCTCCTGCTCTGAGCCCCCTCGGGCGTCCCAGGCCCGGGGCTGACGCTGCCTTGGCTGGCTCTGAGGTGTCCCTGCGTGCCCGCTGCAGGTGCGGGTGTCGCCTTGTCTTCTCCATTAAGGCTCCCAGAGGGCGGGTGCGGTGTCCCCGGGCCTGACCCGCAGCCCGGGCAGACCCTCCGACCCTGTCCCAGCCCCGCACCTGCCGCGCGGCCGCCGCAGCCGCCTCCCCACGTCCCTCCCATCGATTTCTTATTTCATAAAAATCAATTTCTGTCCCGATTTTGCCGTGTACATAAAAGACTGTGGCATCAATTAGCCTCCGTTTTCTCTCTCTACTCCTCTCTCTTTTTCTTCCTCATCATTTTTTGGAAACCTCTTTGTAGGGAAAATCTCGTATTTCAGCAATTTGCATTATCCACACACTCAGCTTTGAAGTTCTAAGTTATGGTAAGAAAAGGACCCACTTATCTGCCCATAAAAAACGTTCAAAGCTTATAAATTCCCTGAAACAGATGTACATTATCATTGGATTTGCCTTTCTTTTCGCTAGAGCATGCCTAATAGAGTTTCAGCCGCCCCCGGCCCCTTCCCCCGCCCCCGCCAGCATCTTCTCTCCGCAGAAGCCCGCACCCCACTGGGCCAGCCGACTTCAAAGGTCCCAGGCTGTCTGTTAGAAGCGAAGCACAAAGTGGGAACATAGGGGCCTTTTAAATCCCCCGCGTTTAAGTCACTATCACGCCTCCCTCGTCCCCTCTCTGGCAGAGGGACAGAGTTAGCCATCCCTGTCCGCCCTCGCGAACGCCGATTCAGCAACTGCCAGAGAGGGAACCGAGGCCCCTTTCCCTCGCGGCCTGTCTCCTTGCCCGCTCTGTCTTTCCAACTTTTCCTCTTGCTCCTCCCTCGCTTAAGATGTTGTTCGACAGCAGGGACGGTGGCACTGACCCCGCGCGTGCGTGGGCACAGTGTGACACACAACTCGCACCCATCAGCTCCCCATCCGATCCTGCAATGACCGCCCCCTCCAGGCTACTGCTCCCAGCCCACAGTGTCACGCCCTGTTCTCCTGCCGCTGCCCTTCTAGCTTCTTGATGCGTCTCTCAGGGTGATGAGCAAACTCCCCACCATGGCCTCCCGGCCCTGCCCACCTGGGCCTCGCCTTGGCTGCCTGCCCCCAGCGTCCTGGCCTCCAGCAGCCACCCAGTGGCCAGCCTCTCCCTGCCTTCCCGCCTTTCCACCCGCTGTTCCCTCCGCCCATGCACCTGGCTAACTCCTCCTTGAGGTCTCCACCCACACATGGCTTCCTGGGGAGTCCCTCCCTTGCCCCAGTCCCTCCCACGTCCCCTGTTACTTCCTCACGTCTCCTCAGAAGTTATCACAGTTTATAACTGTGTCATTTGTGTGCGACAGCTGCCCCCCACTCCACGAGACTGTCGGCTCCATGCAGCTAGATAGAAATGACATCTGTCCTTAAATACTCAAAGCACGGAGGGAGAGAGGCGTCTGGAGAGGAGCGTGGCGGGTGTGGTCCAGGGAGAGGCCAGCCGGGCCGAGCAGAGAGTGCCACGTCCAGGTCCCTCTTCGCTCTGCCCGAGTCTCACCCAGAAGTTCCACTTCAGCAGCTCCTGGCCACCGGGGGTTGGGGCGTGTGTGGGTGTGTGTCATACTGCAGAGACGGACTCGCAGTAAGGAAACCACACTGCGAGGCTGAGTGAGACACACAAATGCCAAATTCTCATCCCAGTGAAGGAAGGAAGGAGGGAGGGAGGCCAGGAGGAAAGGTCACATGCACCACACCAGAATATTCTGGCCAAGAATTTCTAGGCCAAATCACAATCAGATGCTGCTTTCTGAGGACAGAGTCTGAGGAAATGGAATCAGGAGAACTCGGCTAAGATGGCCAGGGGCCCCCTCCATCTGGAGGGCATCTGGCCAGGCACCTGAGCCACTCAAAGTCACCCAGGGGCCCTGGGCCTGGGCTGTGCTGAGAGCCCACAGGCCAGGTCCAGTGAAGCCACCCAGAATATCCCAGAAGATTCCTGGTTTTCAGTTGGTCTAAATGCTGCCCCCCTCTCTGGTGGCAGAATCAACATGCCAATGAGTCTGAGCACCAGGACCCCGTGAGAGGGACACTCTGTGCCCGTCCGTGTTCGTGAATCAATCCACAAAGACGTGCTGAGTGCCAACAGCAGCCCAAGGCCACACGGGGAGGCCAGGAGTGTGCCATCCTTCAGCCTCTCAACAGTTAGCACATGCCTGTCGGTGCTGGGCCTTTGGGATTACAAGACAATCTTTTGAAAAGAAGGTGGTGCTGTGGTGGAAACCAAATGATCCGAGGCATGAACAAGTGTATACAGTGGATCCCCATTATTCACAGATTCTGTATCTGCAAATTATCTACTCAAATTCACCTGTAACCCAAAACCAACACTCATGGTGCTTTCGCATCATTTGTGGGCATGTGCAGAGTCGTCTGCCTACACAACCCCAGCCGGGCGAACATGGTGCTGCTCCGCCTTCTTGTTCTGGCTCTCATCCTATAAACAAACGTCCCTCTCACGGTCTGTTTAGCGCCATGCTCTCTCCATTTCTGTGCCTTGCGTGGGTGGCATGGCTGTGTAAGATGCTCCCTGGGCGTGGTGCTGAAGCTCTGGCTGCTGTTCTTAAGGGCAGGGGAGTGATGAGTCTTAGATGAGCTCTGCTCAGTCCTGAGTTACGGTGCTGTGGGCTGACCTCAGTGTCAGTGAATCAAGAATATATAGTAAGTCAGTGTCTCCAAACAGAAACACACGCACACAAGGCTGTGTATTGACTGGGGGACGAACATGTGAGTGGAGGCCGGCAGGAACCCAACCCTGTATTTCTGCTAGGAGCAACGGTTCTGTATTCACTAACTCAGCCACCGAAGAGAATTTACAGGACATAACTACCAAACACGATCAGCATATGAATGAAGGGGACCACAGGGCACCCTGAGATCTCACGGCACCGTCTTGCCAAAGCTGGAGCCTTGGCCACACCAGCCTCCCAGCTCCCTTCACTCACATACCCCTGGCCCAGGCTGGGGAGATGGTACATGGGGGAGGTGGGTAGGACTGGTCTTTGTCAACCTTTGTCAATGTCCACAGGCTCCTGGGAAGTGTGGGTCTAGTGACTAACAGCTTGTCACCATGAACAGATGTCCAGTTTCTGTTTAA
Source organism: Lepilemur ruficaudatus (assembly GCA_963574885.1). Taxonomy (NCBI): domain Eukaryota; kingdom Metazoa; phylum Chordata; class Mammalia; order Primates; family Lepilemuridae; genus Lepilemur; species Lepilemur ruficaudatus. Next base: position 7,149 of record CAUYRT010027108.1, on the reverse strand, counting down.
TCCTACCACGCATTAACTACAAGTTTGGTAAGTTGCTTAACTGAACTGTAACTAACTCGATGTTCACTTTGGTTTCCTTGCAAGGCTGTTCTGAGGATATCAGCAAATGGACTGAGTATACAGTAGGTGCTCCGTAGCTGATGGATATGGCAAGTTAGTCTCCTTAGCAATCTGGGGCTCAGCAGTTGGGCAAGGGCAGCACCAGCGGCATGGCAGCCAAGAACTGTTCCCAAGGCATCCCTGTCCCCTGAGGAAGGGCTGCTGGGTGTGGCTTTCAGGCTGCCTGTCCCCACCACAGCCCCACCCTTTTGGAGCTCAGAGCTGTCAGCCCTGTGCTCCAGCTTCAGAGTGGGGTAGTCTCCTTATGCAAATGTGGAATTTAAGGCCCAGGCAGGACAGGGGTTCGTCCAAGTCGAGACTACAAGCCAGGTCTGCAAGGAATGGAATGACCCCATCAAACTTGAGAGGGAAAAGCAACAGGGCAGAGTGTCCCTTAAGTGTGTGGCAGAGGCCACATGCTGCAGCAGCCACCTCACGGGGTTTCTGCAGCCAGGGTAGGGGCAGTGCACCCGTCACTGGTCAGCACTATACCTCCTTCCCCATAAGCCCTATGGGGTCACATTCCCCTAACAGCAGCTACTGTTGCTGTTTTGTTTTGTTTTTTTTTAATTAAGGGCCTACTATGTGCCAGACTCTGTGCTGAACACTTCACACTCACTGGACCATTTAATCTGATCCTCATGACAGCTCAGTGAGGTGGGTACTCTTGATTAGCCTTATGTTACAGAAAAGGAAACCAAGGAACAGAGAGGTTGGGTCACTTGTCCCATGTCACACAGCTGGGAAGTGGCAGAACCAGGATTCAGCTTGGGTCGAAAGTGCATATTCTCAAGCATGGGCTGTTCTGCCCAGCTCTGCCGGGCCCCTAAGCCTGCATTCTCTGGTCCAGATACTGGATCCTGCCACTTTCACAAACTCTATCCACGAAGCCAATCATGCAGGATCCAGGACATCACATCCAGAGTATTCAGAGCTGCTTCCTCCCAGATCTGCAGATGGGAAAGGACCAGACTCTGAGCTGAATGGTGAGATGCAGCTGAGAGAGGCGGGAGTTTCAGCCAGGGCCTGGGCTGGTCAGGACAGCAGCGGGACTCCCCGTGTGCCCACCTGAGAGCCCCCTAGATCGGCATCCTCTCCTCTCCCCCTTTAAGAGAGTCAGGGGCATTCATTCATTCAGGGAGCCTGATATATAAGAATCTCCTCCTCCTCTTCATGCCTTGTTAAATCCCCAAAGGCCCTGGCACTGAAGCAAAACAGACCCTCTTAGGCCTACTTTACAGAAAAGCAAACTGAGCCTCAGAGAGGAAAAGTCACGGAGCCAGATGGAATCCAGCCGGTCTTTGGGGTTAGGGCTCTTTCGGGAGTTGAGCAGGGTCTCCCCCAGGCTGGGACCCTTTGCCAGGGGCCTCCAGCCCACCCTGCCCCACCTGAGGGAGGAATGGGGCCATTTTGTGAGTGCAGGTCTCCAGGACTGCCCCAAAGGCTTCCCCATGAAAATCCTCCCCAACCCAAAACACCTCCCTTAGCCATGCTCCTCGCTAAAGCTCTGCCCTGCACAGGCCTGGTTTTCAAGTGGCACCACTGACCCCTAAAGGTTAGGTGCTGAGGCTGCGCAGGGGTCACCAGCAGAGTCACCTGGGGCCGGGCCAGGGAAGGCACAGGTGACCCAGGCTGGTAGGCTCTGGGCACGCGAAGGCAGGCATGTGCCCCAGGGAGGGCAGCGCTTCTCAGCTCCTGCGGATTGCTGCCAGTGGGAACATGAGCCGGGCCAAGCGCACTTTCTGAGTTTTACCAAAAAAGCCCCAAATCTGGAATTTTTAAGTGAAATCATTAGATTTTGGAAATTAATTCAAAATTTTTGAAAACCTGGATGGGTCAAACATGACATGCTAGGTATGGTCCTAACCAGCAGAGGGGGCTCCTGGGGGCTCAGAGCGAGCAGGGAACAGGAAGGGAAGGGAGGGGCAGAGTTCTAGCCCAGCAGCTCCTTGGGGACTGTGACCCCAACCCCCCACCTCCCACTGAGAGCCAGCCCACAGGGCGGACCGCTGGCCGGGCCAAGCCGTGACAGGCCTGCCCACACAAGCGGAATCAGCAGTGGCCTCTGCAGTCACTGACCAGTGACGGGGGCTGTGGAACCCCCTCCCCAGAGAACACAGCGGCCACCCTACTTCCACGTCCCTCAGAGGCAGCTGAGGCCACAGACCGGAAAAGGGGCCCGAGAATGGGTCTGGGCTCGGCTTCGGAAAGAAGTGCCATTTGGACCACACACCCCCTCCTGGAGTCTCAGTTCTCCCATCCCTAAAATGGGAAGGATAACGCTTGCCCTACCACAATTAGTTGTCCAAAAACACAATGAACAGTTGACCAAATTTTCGCTGGTTTCCAGGGGGGAAAAAAACAAAAACCAAGACAACACGATGAGGGTTTTTTCTTTTTAAATAAAACTAAATTATGTCCTTCCTTTATTTGGTTTTCATTTAAACAATAAGAAACTGCAGTTTTCTATTCTTTTCCTTCTTTTTTTTTATATCCTTATTTAGCAAAATTAAAAATTGGCAGTGCCGTGTTGCTTTCCCAAACTTTTACTTGCAATGTTGCGCTCTGTAAAACACCAAAGTCAGGGACTCGCAGGCAGGACAATGCCGTTAAAGGACAGTGAAGGATGTGAAGCCTTCACCCCCTCCTGCCACCTCCCTTTATCTCTCATTCCCTCTCTCCCACTTATTAACCACCTACTGTGGCCGCACCCTAAGGAAACAGCGAAACCCAAGGAGCAGCCCCTCCCTGCAGGGGCAGGTTAGAGCGGGAGGACAGCAAGCCACAGACCAGGCTTCTACAGCCCCCGCTGACTGGCCCTCGGCCTGGGCACCCGCGGCACTGGCTCCAGGAAGTGAGGCCTTGTTGGAAAATAAAAAATAGCAAAGGTCATCTTTGATGAATTCATCCAGAATTCTGCGATCAGAAATATCTAGAAAAGAGTTAGTTTAGTGGAGCAGGGGAAAGCCAGGGCCCAGGGTGGGAGTGAGGAGTGATCCTTTCAGTGCTTAGGACCCCTTAAAGCCTTGGTCCTGCTCAGCAGCCCAGGGGGTCCTGGACAGCTCTCCCCTCCCCCAGGGCCCGTCCTCAGACCCCAGCAGCTTCTCTGGGCTGCTCGTACCTTAGTCCTTCTTCTAAGCTCTAATGCCCGCCCTGCCTACCTCTCTCCCCTGATTCAGGGGCTGGGGAGGGCACCCAGAAGTGTCTGCCCAGATGTGTCCCCAAAGCAGACCCCAGCAGGGGCAGGGCAGAGCCCCAAGCTTGGAACCAAGCTGAGGTCTGCGGTGTGGCAAAGCGGGACAGTGGTTTGTTGCACCAAGCCCTCTTCCCCAAGGCTGGCCTTGACCAAGGCTCCGAAGCAAAGTGGGAAGGTTGGGAAGAGAAGTTTTCCGGAAGGCCACTCACATCTCCCTCATTTCAGATGCCAGTCCTGAGCCAAGGGAGGGGAGAGAGTGTGTGGTCCACACACCAGGGGTCACTGTGGACCTGCCCTAGGGGGAGGACACTCAGAGTCTCACTAAATCTCGCTGTCTTTGGGTGCCTGTAGTTTTATGACAAGGGAGGAGAGGTGGTTTATTCAGGGGCCAGAAGGCAGGGCAGCTAGGAAAAGAACTCAGCCCAGAGGGCTGTTATTGAACCCTCCATCCTGTCCTTTGGTGTGGTCACAGCCACTTGCTCCAACATTCATGAAGTTTTTGGAGGTCCCTGGTGCAGCAGGGGTCGGGAGGAGCTTTCCCTCTGCCTCCCTTACCTAATGCACACACTTCGAAAGGCAGGGCCACCGGACTCCACCCTGCTTATGCCAAGGCGCAGGCAGCTGGGATTCGCAGACTGTGATCTGCGGGCCCAGACGCAACGCCACCTCCTGAAGTGGGGAGCTTGTTAAAGGTCCTTAGCCCTGCGCCCACCCCCAGACCCACCTCATCGCTCCGAGTCTCTGGGGGAGGGGCTGCATATCTGCATGTCACATGCTCCCTGGGGATTCTTACAGCCGGTGAAGCTGGGTGCTTCCCTCAAAGGGGCCCTCTGAGGTCATCTGGGGAAGACACAAGGCTCTAGAAGGTCTTAGATGGGCTGCATAGGAAGTCACCTGGGAGCCTGAAACATTTTGATGCCTGGGCCACACTGCAAACTCACCCCTCAGCACCATCAGAGGTGGGATCCAGGCACCAGCATTTTTTAAAACCTCCCCAGGGGATTTTGAAGTACCCACAGGATGAGAATTACTGGTTGGGAGCACCCATCTCTGCCTTCCCCACCCCCTGCCAGCAGGCTGGTCCATGCCAGAGTCACATCTGGAGGGTCTCACATCTAGGTAGGAGTCTCTGCCAGGCTTGAGGGCTAAATGTGTGAGGATTCGTCTACTTTGTGGGAGAAAGTGGAGGGAGGAGGAAACCCACCAGTGGTTAGCCGGAGGTGAGGGGGTCTCGGCCAGGCTCTGCCACTTCCTCCCAAGGGTCACCTTCTGCTACTGGAAAATGGGTCTCGCGTCCATTCCCCCTTCTCATGCTAGAAGCAGATGCTAGATACAGAACACCCTTTGCCTGAAAATACATTGTGAACTAAAAATAAAATCCTAAGCCCTCAGCTAACTGCATGGACCCCTCTTGGCCAAGGGGACCTCAGAAACACCTTAAAACTGAGTTCTCAGACATGATGGGATGGGAGAGATAAAGCACAATTACCTGTGTATGATTTTCCCTTCATGAATATTCATGACTCCTCCTATAGCTTGTTGAATATGTATATTTGATCATCCCGCTCAATATGAAACCCTGTTCCCCTTGGCCACTTCTTTGAAGCACGTGTCTGGCTCCTGGCCGGGGCTCTGCGTCCCAGCCTGTTGGAATGGCCACTCAACAGGTTGCTAACCTTTATGAGAAATAAAGCTCTCCTCTTCCAAAGTATGAACCATGTTAATTTTTTTTAGTTACCAACGTTAATCAGGAAAATCTTTTGGGGGCGCGAGCCCCTGAGAAGAGGGACTGGGTTCAAGGTTCTGCTGGTTTGGGAGAAGGTGATGAGACCAAAACCAGGTCAGAGCCCCAAAGGGCATGACCGGGGCAAGTGATAAAACTTACAGCTTTTAGGAGTCAGTGAAGCTTGTGGCTGGGCCATCTGTATTTGCTCTGCGAAACGCAGCCCGCACACACCTGGCGAAGGACGCAGCTGGCCTGGGGAAGCCGAGTCGGGGGTAGGAGGGTACGTGCTGGAGTGTGCTTGTGTTACCCCAGGGTAAAGCTGCCCTGGGGTCTCTGGGCCATGCAGTGCCCCCCAGGTGTCTGCTGTGTGGCAGGTAGCCCCATCTTCAACAAGGAGGTGAAGGTGGGGGATGGGGGATGCTCATAGCCCCAGCACTGAGCACATTTGAAGAGTTCCCTTTCATTGTCGACAGCACTGACAGAAGCCGGGTCATTAGTGCCAGCATCTGACAGACGCAGCGCTGAGGTGCACGCAGCCTTCCTCCTCCTCCTGTTACCTCAGAGGCTGCTTCCCCCTGGCCCAGTAATGATTTTAGATGTAAATGCTAAGAAAAAGAGGGGAAAGCAAAAGAAACCGCTGTTTCTGTTTGGCAGAGGCTGTTTCCTCTGCCAAAAAGTGTAATTGGCACGGCTGGATGTGAAATGTACCAGCCTCCCAGGCTCTGGGAGGTGACAGCAGGCCCTGGTGGCTGGGCCACCCAGCTGTCTGCCTTAAACACAGCCAGCCCTCAGTGCCCGGTGACAGATCAGCAGAAACAGGCCACTTCTCCTCACGAGTGGGGTCTCCTCTACAGCCAGGGCAGCCCCCATGCTCAGAACTCAGGGACCCAGTGCAACTGCTCCTCTGAAATGGGTGTCAGCAGATTTGCAAGCAAGACGAAACCATCTTCTCACCCACACCTGCCCGCAGGAAAATGTGCTCAAAGCCTCGCCAAGAAGTACTGTTGCCCCCTTCTAGTTTTTCCTCCTATCCCCCCTTCCAACCTTCCTTCCTCTTTCTTATTCCTTCAATTTCTCATTATTCAGTAGAATCTCTTTTTTCTTTTACAAGAGCATCCAAATTAAAGTCACACTTGCTCTCGAACTCGGCAGTTGCACGTGGTCACTTTCCGTGGCTGTGCTCCTGCTAGTGGGCACCCTCAGTGCGGCCAGGATGAGAGATGACCCACTTGCCCACCAGGAGGGGATGGGGCAAGCTGGTGACAGCCCCTCTAGCAACAGAAGGCGGAGTAGCTGTTAGAAACGGGACCTATAGGACAGAAAAGTGAAGATCTCCAAGTACTAATATATTAGGCTGCAGAGAAAAAGGGTGTAAGTACGGGCACTATGCTACTCCTTGTGTGAAAATAAAAGAGTAATTCCCGTGCGGGTGGGAATTAAGCGGTAACTGCAGGGTTTTCTTTCTTAAAAATAAATCTGAAATAAATATTGCAAAATGTCAGCATGTGTAAATTCTAGGTGGTGAGCTCACAGTTGCTGTTACACATTTTTCTGTTTCAAATTTTGTGTTTTAAATATTTTAAAAAATTAAAATTGAAATAGGGAGATATTTTACATGAATGCATTTATTCTGGTAAAGGGCGGCTAACACTTTGATAGTGCTCACAGAGGCCAAGCACGGTTTCAACTCGTTGGGGTCTCACTGTGAGGTAGGTGCTCTCAAGATCCTCCCTGTTGTAAAGGGGAAACTGAGGTTCACTTGAAGCACAGAGCTACAATGAGAGCGAGTCAGATTCGTACCCAGGCAGCCTGGCGCCCAAGCCTGTGCTCACGACCACTACACCACACTGAAGGGTCCCGAACGGCACCCAGGAAGCTGGTATCAGGCATGCTGGCTGGCCTGGAAGTTTCCTTTTTACTCTCCACCTTTTGTACCATTTGAATCTTTCACATGCACACATGTTACTAGTTTTAAAAATGACTTTTTTTGGCCGGGCGCAGTGGCTCACGCCTGTAATCCTAGCACTCTGGGAGGCCGAGGCGGGCGGATTGCTCAAGGTCAGGAGTTCGAGACCAGCCTGAGCAAGAGCGAGACCCCGTCTCTACTATAAATAGAAAGAAATTAATT
>CAUYRT010027107.1:0-19929 GCA_963574885.1 Lepilemur ruficaudatus | reverse complement strand
AATTCATTTATCAATTCAAGGAGTCTCTTGGTTGAATCCTTGGGGTTTTCTAGATATAATGTCATTTCATCAGCAAAGAGTGAGAGTTTGATCTCTTCTGCCCCCATCTGGGCACCCTTAATTCTACTCTCTTGTCTGATTGCTATAGCAAGGACTTCCCACACTATGTTGAATAGAGGTGGAGATATTGGGCAACCTTGCCTTGTTCCAGTTCTAAGTGGGAATGCTTTCAATTTTTCCCCATTCAGTATGATGTTGGCTGTGGGTTTGTCATATATGGCTTGCATCAGTTTTAGGTAAGCCCTGTCAATGCCTATTTTGTTAAGCATTCTCATCATAAAAGGGTGTTGAATTTTGTCAAATGCTTTTTCTGCGTCTATTGAGAGGATCATATGGTCTTTGTTTTTGCTTCTGTTTATGTGATGAATAACATTTATAGATTTGCATATGTTGAACCATCCCTGCATCCCTGGGATGAAGCCCAATTGGTTGTGATGCATTATTTCCCTGATAAGCACCTGGATTCGGTTAGCTAGGATTTTGTTGAGAATTTTTGCATCTACATTCATAAGGGATATTGGCCTGTAGTTTTCTTTTTTTGTTGCATCCTTTCCTGGTTTTGGTATCAGGGTGATGTTGGCTTCATAAAATGTGTTGCGGAGAAATCCATCCTTCTTGATGTTATGGAATAATTTCTGCAGGATAGGCACCAGTTCTTCTTTGTAGGTATGGTATAATTCTGATGTGAAACCATCTGGTCTGGGACTTTTCTTTTTAGGAAGGTGTTTTTATTGCTGTTTCAATTTCAGTACCTGATATTGGTCTGTTCAGGAATTCTATTTCTTTCTGGTTGAGCCTAGGGAGGCCGTGAGTTTCTAAGAATTTGTGCATTTCCTCCAAATTTTTCAGTTTGTGTGCAAAAAGGTTTTTGTAGTATTCATAAATTATATTTTGTGTCTCTGTGGCATCAGTTGTAATTTCTCCTTTATTGTTCCTGATGCAGCTTATTAGAGATTTTTCTTTTCTGCTTTTTGTTAGTCTAGCCAAAGGTGTGTCAATTTTGTTTAATTTTTGAAAGAACCAGACTTTTGTTTGATTAATCTTTTGTATAGTTTCCCTGTTGTCAATTTAATTTAGTTCTAATTTGATCTTATTGATTTCCCTTCTTCTGCTGGGTTTCGGGTCAGTCTGTTCTTCTTTTCCCAGCTCTTTGAGTCGATTCATTATGTTGTATATTTGTGATCTTTTTGACTTTTGGATATAGACATTTATGGAAATAAACTTTCCTCTCAGGACTGCTTTAACTGTGTCCCAGATACTTGTGTCTCCTATGTCATTTAGTTCAAAGAATCTTTTGATTCCCATCTTGATTTCCTCCATTTATGAAGTGATCATTCAGCAGACAGTTGTTTAATTTCCACAATTTTTTATAGAAATTAGAGTTTCTGTCAGGGTTGATTTCTACTTTTATTCCACTGTGATCTGAAAAGATGCCTGGCATAATTTCTATTTTTAAAAAATTTTTGGGACATATTTTGTGTCCTAGGATATGGTCAGTCTTAGAGAATGTCCCATGAGCTGATGATAAGAACATATATTTAGTAGTATTTGGGTAGAATGTCCTGTAAATGTCAGTCAAGCCCATGTGTTCTAGCCTTCTGTTTAAGTCCGTTATTTCTTTGTTAATTTTCTCTTTGGGGCATCTATCCTGTGTTGTCAGCATGGTGTTGAAGTCTCCGGCTATTATGGTGTTATTGTTTGTCAGTTTGTTTAGATCAAGTAGAGTTTCCTTTATGAGTCTGGGTGCACCTAAGCTGGGTGCATACATATTTAGAATTGTTATGTCTTCTTGTTGAACTGTACACTTCACCATTATATGGTGACCTTCTTTGTCTTTTATTACCTTTGTTGATTTAAAGACTAAGTTATCTGAAATCAAAACTGCTACACCTGCCTTCTTTTGGCTTCCATTTGCTTGAAATATTGTTTACCTCCCCTTTACCTTTAGTCTAAATGCATCCCTGCAGGTTAGATGTGTTTCCTGAAGACAGAAGATACTTCGCTTGTATTTTTTTATCCATTCGGCCAGGCATTCCCCCCTCATGAGTGGGGAGTTCAAGTCATTCACGTTTATTGAGAGAACTGATAGGTGGAGTAGATTTCTGTTCATTCTGTTGGGTTGAACTTTGTTGCTTTGTTTTCTCTCTTGAACCATTGTGGTATCTCTCCTTTGGTCTTTAGCTTTTGAGTTGCTTTACATTTGTGAGTGTTTGTTGATACCCTGATACCAAAACCAGGAAAGTTTGCAACAAAAAAAGAAAACTACAGGCAAATATCCCTTATGAATGTAGATGAAAAAATTCTCTGCAAAATCCTAGCTAACCAAATCCAGGTTCTTATCAAGAAAATAATCCATCACAACCAAGTGGGCTTCATCCCAAGGATGCAGGGATGGGTCAACATATGCAAATCTATAAACATTATTCACCACATAAACAGAAGCAAAAACAAAGAACACATGATCTTCTCAATTTATGCAGAAAAATCATTTGACAAAATTCAACACCCTTTTATGATAGGAATGCTTAACAAAATAGGCATAGGTGGGACTTACCTAAAAATGATCTGTGGGTAACACTGTTTTGAGCACTTCTTGGAAGCCTAGTCTTGTCCTGGCCAATTCCCTCAGTCTTTGCTTATCTGAGAATGTCTTTATTTCTTCTTTGTATACAAAACTTGATTTTTTAGGGTACAAGATTCTAGGCTGGGCATTATTCTGTTTCAGAAGAGTGAGAATGGGGCCCCAGGGTCTCCTTGCTTGTAAGGTTTCAGTTGAGTAGTCTGGCGTTATTTGGAGTGGCTTTTCTTTGTATGTTACTTGCTTCTTTCACCTTACAGCTCATAGAAGAGCCTCTTTAGTTGATATTTTGGTCAGTCTGATGACTGTATGTCTAGTTGTCTTCCGGTTTTCATTGAATCTCCCAGGGGTCCTTTGAGCTTCTTGTACTTGGATATTTAGATTTTCAGCAAGGCCTGGGAAATTTTCCTCTATTATATCTTCAAATACCTTATCCAAGCCTTGCATGTTTTCTTCTTCCCCTTCTGGAATCCCCGTAACACTCACGTTGGGTTTCTTCACATAATCCCACATTTCTTGTAGGCTTTGCTCTGTTCTGTTATTTCCCTGCTCTGTCTCTGTGACTGACTTATTTATTTGGAAGGTGTTATCTTCAATCTCTGAGATTCTTTTTTCTGTTTGATCTACCTGTTCTTGAGGCTTTCCACTGTATTTTGCAGTTCCTTGAATAGATTCTTCATTTCCAGAATTTTGATTTGATTTTTCTTTAATATTTCAATTTCTTTAGTGAATTTTTCTTCTAGGTCCTGGATTTTTTTTGTGGTTTCTCTGTGTTGGTTATCTATTTTTTTCTTGCATGTCATTGAGTTTTCATACAATCCATGTTCAAAATTCTTCTTCTGTCATTTTAGTGTTCTGACTTTGGTTGATGTCCATTTCTAGAGGGCTAGTGTTCCTCTTTGGGGATGTGCTTTCCCTTTAATTCTTCATACTTCCAGAGTTCTTTCGCTGATTTCTTCCCATCTGGATCAGTTGTTGCTTCTTGCCTTTAGATTTTTGTTTAGATAATGACACACCTTGTTTAGTCTCTGAGCCAGTAGGTGGTGTTTGTGGGTAAGATTCGACCACATCCTGTAATGAGTCAGTAGATGCAGTAAAAGGGTGTGCAGAATGACCTCACCGTTAGCAGGTGGGGCTTGCCAGGAGGAGCAGGCTACAGTGGTGTTTTTGGGTCCTGTAACCACCTCTTGTTCCTCTGGAGAGGCACTCTAGTGCCTCACACGGTGGGTGGTGCCCTGGGATTTCCAGGTGTGTCCTTATTTTCCACCTCAGTGAGGGTAGGTCTAGGAGTGAGTCTGGGCAGAGCTGGATTGGGTAAGCCTGCCCTCAAGCACCACAATTGCTGTTAGCAGGGGTCAGAGGTCTTTTCTTTGCCTCTGGGCAAAGCTGTCTGGGAGGGGTTGGAATGGCTCCACTCAGCCAAAATGTCTGTATGTGGGAGTGGGACTGTCTGAGACCTGAAGTTTGGAGCAAATCTTGCTCCTTTCCATGCAAAGCTGGCTCCGTGGCTTCTCCTGTGCCTCCGCCAGCAGGCAGGACCTCATGCCAGCAGGTCTCCCTTGGCTGTGATGCGGGCCGGGAGGTTCCCTGTCCAGGATAGCAGCCTGGGCTGGGGACACGGCCCTCCCCTGCAAGGAGAGTTGCCCCTCAAGCACACTGATCCTCTCCCAAAGGCACACACACCTTAGTAGGCACGTTCAGGAATGTCCCTTCTGTGCCCCAGGGCAATGGAGACTTGGGTGCACCAGGTCTGTTCTGCAGGTCTGACCCCTGGGCCCGGAATTCAGACCCTGACCCCACCAGGAAGAGGCATGTTGGTCCTAAGTCACCCACAGAGTGCCCAAGCTGTGTCAATGTCTCTCAGCCTCAGGATCTGCCCTGTTTTCTTGGAGTCACCAGGCCAGCAGCACCTGGGAGGGCTGGCAGATAGGGAGCTTACAGTCTGAGTACCCCTCAGTCTGCTGTAGGGCCCCAAACGGAAAGGTCCTGTTCCCTTGAGATGCCTCCAGGTAGTGGCTAAATTGTGTCTCTCGGCAACTGCGGGTAGGGAAGGGGAAGTGGGGAATGAGGCAATATGGGGAATGTTGATCAGCTTGAGTCTGTGAGCTGAGAGGTGTCCTGGGGGAGCTGGGAGCCTGATGTCGTGTCCACAAGAGGCTCACCGCTGACTGGCGGCAGCTGTCTGGACTGGTGTTAGCAGGTCTCTCCAACCACCCAGGAGCCCACCAGCAGTCCGAGATGCAAGGGAGGGGAAAGTTAGTCGCTCCACCTACCCTTGTCGCCAGTCTCCAAGCTTCTCAGGGGCTCTCTCCTTCCAGTTCTCCTCTGCAACTTTCTCAAGTGGAGTCTCCCGTAGTCTCAGGTACCCCTCCTTCCGACCCTTGTCCGATGTATGCTTGTCTGCTTGCTTATTTCTTCCGCTTTCTTTTAAAATCTGTCTTTTTTGCAGAGACACTCTGGCTGGTGGTTTTTCTCTTCTGCCATCTTCCTTAATCTGCCCCATGTACTCACTATTAAACTGGAATTAATCAGTCAACACTTACGTGCATGTATGGAAGTAAAACTCAACAGAAATCAAGCAGATGGCAGGGTAAGGAGGGGTTGATAAATTCACACCTAATGACACACTAGCTGGGCAATGGGTATACTTATAACATTGACTCAAACTGTGCAAAAGCAATACATGTAACCAAAACGTTTGTATGCCTGCAACATTCTGAAATTTAAAAAAATGAAAATAAATAAATAAATAGATAGAAAAAAATAAAACAAACACAAAACTATTTTTGTTAAAGATATTGGCCTATAGTTGTCTTGCTTTGTGGTGTAGCTGCATGACTTTGGTATCAGTATGATGCTGGCCTTGTAAAAGGAGTTTGGAAGTATTCTTTCTACTTGTATTTCTTTACAGAGTTTAAGTAGGATTGGGTTGGGGGAGGGGCAGGGAGAAGGAAAGGTGGCTGTGGATGTCACTGCTCCTGGCTGGCTGGGGAGTGCCCAACCTCGGCCTGTGCTGGTGCCCACACCAAACTCTGTGGCCCCTTGAGTCAGCATGGCATTCACCATGGACTTACTGTTTACTCTGTCATCAAAACGCAAAACAGGCCTCTGGATCATTCAGGTTTAGTGAACAAATAGCGCTGGAAGCATTATTATCATGTCATCAACTCCTAAGAGTAACTCCACATCTGGTTCTGCTACTAGTATCCCTCTTGCTTTCGGTGGTAGCAGGTCTGAGTAGCTTGTGTTTGAATATTACCAACTTCTCTGAACTATAGAGCCAGATGTGGCAACAACTTTTGTTCACCCCTGTAATGATGGTCCAGATCATGGACGATCTCTTCCTTGCATGCTCTCAAATCCTGACCTAATAAGACAATTAACTGTGGCCAATCCACAAATGCAGCAGTTTATACAGAGAAACCCAGAAGTTAGTTATATGCTGAATAACCCAGATACAACGATACAAATGTTGGTACTTGCCAGAGATCCAGCAATGATGTAGGAAATGATGAGAAAACAGGACTGACCCTTGAGAAACCTAGAAAGCATCTCTGGGGAATCAATGCTTTAAGGTACATGGACAGGGATATTCAGGAACTGATGCTGACTGCCATGCAAGAGCAGTTGGGTGGTAATCCATTTGCTTCCTTAATGAGCACTACATCCTCAGGTGAAGGTAGTCAATCTTCCCACACACAAAGGTAGAGATCTGTTACCCAATCCATAGGCTCCTCAGGCTTCCCAGAGTTCACCAGCTTTCAGCAACACTGCCAGCAACTTTGGGTAGCTCTGCTGGGCAGGGTACTAGTGTGCCAAGTTTGTTGCCTGGAGTATGAGTTAGCTATGTTCAACACGCCAGGAATGCAGAGCTTGTTGCAACAAATAACTGAAAACCCACAATTTATGCAAAACATGTTGTCTATCTACCCCCTCCATGGGAAGCATGATGCAGTCACTAAGCAGGAGCCCTGACCTGCTGCACAGATGCAGAATCCTGATAGAACAACAGCGTTAAGCCCTGAGCAATGCAGGCCTTATTACAGATTCAACAGGATTTACAGACATTAGCAACTGGAGCTCTGGCCTCATTCCAGGGTTTACTCCTGGCCTGGTGGCATTAGGACTGCAGTCCCCAACCCTCCGGCCCATTACCGCTCCATGGTCTGTTAGGAAACCGGCCATGCATCACCGCCTTAGCTCCATACCACACCTCCCCCAACCCATGACACCCCCCCTTCACTTTTTAAATGTATATATACAACTTGATTTTTAGACCTGTGCACTTTTGTTGGGGGGTTTTTATTTTCTATCTCAATTTCTTTTTTTTGTTATTAGACTCTCCAGGCTTCTATTCCTCTTGATTTAGTCTTAGTAGGTTGTGTGGTTCTAACAATTTATTCATTTCCTCTAAGTTACCCAATTTGTTGGCATATAATTGTTCATAATAGTCCTTTATGATACCTTTTATTTCTGAGTCATTCATTGTATTGTCTCCACTTTCATTTTTGATTTTAGTTTTTTGAGTCTTTCCTCTTATTTTCTTAGTAGTCTAGGTAAGGGTGTGTTGATTTTTATCTAATTTTTCAAAAGTACAACTGTTAGATTTTTTGATTTTTTTCTATAATTTTGCCATTCTCTATGTGCTTTAGATATATTGATATCTGGTCTATATATAGTCTAGGTGTACGTCTAAATGCTTATAATGTATAAGCTATATATACACACATATACATAAGCCTTTATTTCTGATACCTATACAGTTTATTAATATACAATCTTCAATTTTATTAACTACAGAGAAACGTTTACATCTATGGATAAGTCCATCCATGTCCATAACATGTGCAACTCAAATTCTGTGTCAGAGATGCAATCTATCAGAGAGTCATCAGCACAAACAAAAGATAATTGATACACACACAACGTTGGAGGCTGGGATTACTGCCCTGTGGTCATGAAAAAAATAGATATGAACAATATATAATAATATCTAACATAGTAACAGATCTCACTAATAAAGGTTTAACAATTAGTAGGAATATAAATCCTATAGAGAGACAAAGAATAGGAACATGGTAACAAAGATGGCTGAATTCAACTACTGACATTCTTGCACTTGGGAGATGAGTAAGATGAGATGGGCTGAGGCAAAGGAAATCCTGTGGTATGAAAAAGTGGTACCTAGTGATGAAGGCAGATAGGAAAGAAATAGGGCTTGAACCTGAGTAACTCCTGTCAGAGAGAAAATAGATTTTACTCTCAATACCCTTAAAAACTCCTTATGCAATTATTGTTTGTATACTGCAATAAACATTTGCATGTAATTTCTTATATAAGTTTTGTTTGTATTATGCTATATGTATTTGTATATATATTATTGTTTGTATGTTTAGATATATAAATTTCCTTATATCAAAAAATAATTATAAAACCATAAAAAACAGTTACATGTTAAAAAAAGTAATATATATTTTTAGAATTGGACATAACTGAGATTTCATTCCAGCTTAGTACCCAGTGTGCATGTAGGAAAATGATTTATCTTTCAAGACTTTTCTCTAATTACAACACAACAGAAACAGTGCAACAAGAAATTCACTATAAAACACATCATAGGTAACCATTCAAAAAGGGTGAGTATAAGAAATAATAACTTATTAAAGCTAAGCTGTTGTTCAAATGATTAACTGTGGTGCATTTATTTATGTATCTAACTCCTTTATTTATCAAAATGACCAAATGACTAAATATTTGACATGTTTCTCAATTTTGTGGTAACATTTTATGAACAATTGTTTTTCTACTTTGATTATTAAAATATTAATTTCAAATCAAACAAACAAAAGCTTTTCAGAGGAATTGGAACAATCTTTTAAACATTCTGCCCAGAGCACTCTTAATCTCCCTGTTTCTCAGACTAAAGATAATGGGGTTGATGAAGGGGGGCACCATGGTGTAAAACATGGCCGTGAGGAGGCCTTGAATGCTGGGTGCACGTGAGACAGGGCCCAAACAAGCAAACAGGGAGGACAGTACAAATAGAATAAAAGTAGCTATCTGAGGGGAACAGGTTGACAGGGCTTTGTTCCTCGCCTCTAAAGAGCACATCCGGAGCACAGTTGAAAAGATGTGAACGTACGAGGTGAATAAGATGGCAGAGCAGAATAAAACAATGCAAGCACTCACAGCAAGGGCCACAAACTCAGAAAACCGAACAGCCTGGGAAGAGATGCTCATGACTTGAGGTACATCACAGAAATACTGATGGATCACATTGGACTCTGTGAAGGGAAGTCTGAATATGGTTCCTGTATGGATAGTGGAATAGATCAGGCCACCGGCCCAGGAGCCACCTGCTGCCTGTGTGCACAGACGTCGAGTCATGGCAAGCCCATAGTGCAGAGGGTGGCAGATGGCAACATAGTGGTCGTAGGACATGACCACAAGGAAAAAGAACTCTGTGGATCCAAAGAAGATAAATAGAAAAGTCTGAGTGGCGCATGCTGGAAGAGAAATCCATTTACTGCCTGTCAGAGAATTCACAATTGATTTGGGAACAGTAACTGAAATGTAACCAAAATCTATGAGGGATAAGTTACCTATAAAGAAGTACATTGGGAAGTGAAGTCGTGAGTCTATCACGATGACGGCAATGGTCAGAAGATTTCCAACCAGCGCTCCAACATAAATCGCTAAGAACAATAGACTTTGCAAGGCCCGGAGTTCCTGGGAGCCTGAGATATCCATGAGGATAAATTCTGTGACGATGGTGAGATTGCCCATGTCTGCTAATATGCTGTGGTAATCTGCAGTCAATGGATAAAGTGGTAAGATGTGTTATAAACAGAATGGAGAAAGAACAACAGTATCCTCATAGGAAATAAATTGGTTTATTGAATCTAAAAACGTATTACTTATATATAATTGTTATTTAATTTAGTGTTCTTATGGAGTGATCAAAAGCATCAAGATATAGGAAAACAAAAAAATTCTAACATCATTGAATAACATCAGTATGCGTTAGAAAACTTTTTGTTTTGTCAATGGGAGTTTTGTCAATGGGATGTAAAAATAAAAATATGTTTTCATAATGGAATGAACAGCAACATAAAAAACAGACATACCTGACAGATGAGGTCTCTCTGCCCATCAGTGTCTCTCACAAAGACACACTGGCGTGAAGCCCAATGCCATTATTCAATCCTTTTCAGTGAGTGTGATCCAGAGGGTTCTTTCTCATAAGCGTATTTTCATTCTAAGCCACATGAAGAAATGTGCGTTGGGGAGGACACTGCAGTACTTGTATCTTTGGTAAGCCTCAGGGGAAATAGTAATTGCAGTCTCCTGGAAAGCTAAGGATCCTTCGATAACTTTTTTCCACAGTTATTTGGCCAATGTATTAAGATTAATTAGATTGATAATAGTCTACTTTAAGAGATAACCTTAGGATAGGAATTTGTAAGATTCCTCTCAAGAGCCCCAGTTTTCCATAATGGTTTCTGGGTCAGAGGTGATCCAACACTTAAATAAGTTTATCTAAAAATTGTGTGTAAGTAAGGTAAAATAAACAATATGTAAGTAAAACTGAATCAATGTGCTTAACTCTCACTAAACTAAGTTAACTGAAAGTGTCTGAAATAGTCTCAAAGTCACCAACATAAATGTTAAAACTTATACAGTAATTTTGAAAAATGTTAGCCAAGAATGATACAGTGTCATGACTATTAGGGTAAAACTTAAGATCCTAATTTAAAATTTAGAATAATCCCTGATCTTTAGCTACTGCTGAAATGCTTTTATGGAAAGTAGTTGAACTGACAAAATTTTGAGATGGTCCTGATGATTCTTACAAAGAAATAAAAAGAAAAAAATTTAAGATAAATTCAAGAATAATAAATCTTAAAGTCATATATCCCAAGGGAAGGTCCCAAGAAGCATGATTCCAGAGAAGAAAAAATGCCGTATGAGGCAAATATACTGTATAAAACAATAAAGGGCTTTATTTTTCTTCTTTGCTGTTGTATCTTTTTCTGGTTTGGGTATCAGGGTGATGCTGGCCTCGCAGAATGAGAATGGAGGAACTTACTCCTCTCCAGTTTTTTGGAATAGTTTTAAAAGCATTGAAATTAGATCTTCTTTAAATGTTTGGAAGAATTCAGCAGGGAAACCATCAGGTCCTGGCTTTTTCTTTGACGGTAAACTTTTTATTATTAACTGAAACTCATTACTCATAATTGGTCTGTTCAGATTTCCTATAGGCCAGCATTCCTGATGAACATAGATGTAAAAATCCTCAAAAAATACTAGCAAACCAAATTCAACAGAACATTAAAGAGATCATTCACCATGACCAAGTATTAATAAAATTTATTCCAGGGATGTAAGCATGGTTAAACATATGCAAATCAATAAAAGTAATATGTCACATTAACAGAATCAAGGAGAAAAATGTATGAAAAAAGCATTTGATAAAATTCAACATCCCTTCATGATTAAAACTCTCAACAAATGAAGCATAGAAGGAACATACCTCAACACAATAAAGGCCATATATGACAAACCCACACCTAACATCATACTGAATGGAGGAAAACTGAAAGCTTTTTCTTTAAGATCTGAAAAAAGATAATGCCTACCTTTACCAATTCCTTTAAACATAGTACTGGAAGTCCTAAACCAGAGCAATTAGGCAAGAGAAACAAATAAAAGGCATCCAAATTGGTAAGAAAGAAGTCAAATTGTCTCTGCAATTGTCATGATCGTATACATAGAGAACCCCAAGGACTCCACCAAAAAATGGTTAGAACTAATAAACAAATTCAGTAAAGTTACAGGATGCAAAATCAACATACAAAAATCAATAGTGTTTCTACATGCCAATAATGAACTATCTTAAAAAGAAATAAAAAAATCAATCCCATTTACAATACCTACAAAAAAGGAAATAGAAATAAATTTAACGAAGGAGGTGAAAGATCTCTAAAATTAACACTATAAAACACTGATGAAAGAAATTGAAGAGAGTCAAATGAATGGAAAAATATTCTGTGTTTATGGATTAGAAGAATTAACATTGTTAAAATGGCCATACTACACAAAGTGGTCTACACATCCAATGCAATCCCTAACAAAATACCAATGACATTCTTTATAGATACAGAAAACAAATTTTAAACTTTTTATGGAACCGCAAAAGACCTACATAGTCAAAGCAATCTTGATCAAAAAGAATGAAGCTAGAGGCATCACACTACTTGTCTTCAAAGTATACTACAAAGATATACTAAGCAAAACAGCATGATGTAGGCATAAAAATAAACTCATATGATACAGGAAAGTGGACCCCAAAATGGGGGTCTGGGCTGAAGGCTGAGTGGGTTCTTGGCTTCACACAGGAAAGAATTCAAGAGCAAGCTGACAGAGTAAACCAAAAGCAAGTTTATTAAAGTAACAAAGAAATAGAAGGAAGTCTTGCTCCAAAGGTAGAGCAGTGGCTATCTCTCAGAGCAACAGAGAGCAACACTTGGTGAGTTTCCAGTGTCTTATTTTATACTTTCTATTTAATTTTATGTTAAGCGGAGGGAAGATTATTAATAAGATTTTTGGGAAGGGGGTGGAGAGTTCCTGAAACTGAGGGTCCCTTTCCTTTCTAAACCATATAGAGTAACTTCTGAGAGTTGCCATGGCATTTGTAAACTGTCATGCCCCTGATGGGAGTTTTATTTAGTATGCTAATACATTATAAGCAGGGTGTAATGAGCAGTGAGGGTAACCTGAGGTCGTTTTTTGTGGCCATCTTGGTTTTAGCTCATTTTGGAAGGTTTCTCTACTGCCTCTTGTTTTATCAGAGACCTTGGTTTGGGTCTTATGACTCTTTATGGAGCAGGGCCTGCTGGTTCCCTATCCCACATAGACCAGTGAAACAGAATAGAGAGCATGGTAATAAATTCACAACCAACCAACTGAATTCTAACAAAGTCACCAAAAACACACATTGGGAAAAGGACAGTGTCTTTAATAAATGGTGCTTGAAAAACTGGATATCCACATGCAAAAGAATAAAACTAGATCCTTATCTCTCACCATATACAAAAATCAACTTAAAATAGATTAAAGACTTAGATGTAAGGCCCGAAACTATAAAACTTCTAAAAGAAAACATGGGGGAATGCCTCATGACATTGGTCTGGGCTAGGATTTTTTTGGATAGGAACTCGAAAGCACAGGCAACAAAAGCAAAAATAGACAAGTGGGATTTCATCAAAATAAAAAACTTCTACACAACAAAGGAAACAACACACTAAAGAGACAACCTACAGAATGGGAGAAAATATTTGTAAACTATGCATCTGATAAGAAATTAGTATCCAGGATATATAAGGAATTCAAACAGTTCAATAGCAAAAAAAATAAATAAATAATAATATGATTAAAAATGAGCAAAGGACTTGAATAAACATTTCTCAAAAGAAGACATACAAATGACCAAAAGGCATATGAAAAAAATGCTCAACATCACTAATCATCAGGGAAATGCAAATCAAAACCCATGAGACATCATCTTACCCTAGTTAGAATGCCTATTATCAAAAAGAGAAAAAAACCAAGTGTTGGCATGGATGTGGTAAAAAGAGAACCTTTATACACTATTGGTAGGAATGTAAATTGATATAACCATTATGGAAAACAGTATGGAAGTGTCTCAAAAAATCAAAAATAGAACTCCCATATGATCCAGCCATTCCACTACTGACTATCCAAAGGGATGAAATCAGTATGTCAAAGAGATGTCTGCATTCTCTTGTTTAGTGCAGCACTGAGATACGGAATCAACCTAAGTGTCCACGAGTAGACAAACAGATAAGGAAAGTGTGGTATATATACACAATGTAATACTACCGAGCTATTAAAAATAATGAAGTCTTTTCATTTGTGGCAACATGGATGAACCTGTAGGACATCATATTAAAAGAAATAAGCTAGGCACAGAAAGACAAATGCTGCATGATCTCACTGATCTGTGAAATCTTAAAAAAATACTCTCATTGAGGTTCAGGGTTGAATAGTGGTTACCAGAGGCTGATGGATGCGTGGGGGCAGGGGATGATGGGGAGAGACTGGTCACGAGATACATAACTACTGTTAGGTGTAGTTCTACAGCACAGCAGGGTGACTATAGTAAACAATATTAGAGCATATATCTCAAAATGACCAAAAGAGAGGATTCTAAATGTTCTAACCACAAAGAAATGATAAATATTTGAGGTGATGGATACGCTAAATACCATGAGTTGATCATAACACAGTGTACAAGTTTCGAAACATCACATTGTTCCCATAAATATGTATAATTATGATGTGTCAATTAAAAATAAAATAATTTTAAAAAATTGGGGTTTGGGGCACATAGTAAGAAAAATAAATGAGCTTGGAAAGTAAAACCAATGCAGGAAAATATATCAAGAGAGTTTACCACTGCTGAGTAGCTAACACTTGAACTAATTAAAAAGAAGCTCCACAGCTGTCATGCTCCCGGTTCCTTGTTGGGAATGAGCAGGAAGGGAGAATTCATTTACAACTGCTTACTAGTGAAAGATGGAATGTTTCCCCTATGACAGAGAACAGCCAAGGATGTCAATTCTCACTGCTTGCCTTGGTGGGAATTGACATCCTTGGCTATTCTTTTTTGGGTTTTATGACATTTCTCACCTTGTTACAATGGGTAGGATTATAACAAGGCAAGAAATGTCATATTAATAAAATCCATAAAGCTGTAAAGAACTAAAAATGCCCCTATTCACAGAATACAAGATTTTGCATATAGAAAATCTGCAAAAAGCTACCCCAGAAAGAAAATCTCCTGAAATTAATAAGGAAGTTTATCAAGGCCACAAAATACAAGATCAAAACACAAAATATATCATTTTTCTACGTAGTAGCAATGAAAATTTGGAAGCCAAAGTAAAAAAAAAAGAGCGATAGAATTAATAATAACCCTGAAGAAAAGTGAAATGCTTAGGCAAATATCTAAATGCAGTATGTACAGGATCCATCTGCTGCAAATTGCAAAACGTTGATGAAAAATATCAAATGACTAATCAAATGGAAAGAGCTAGCATGTTTATGGACTACAAAAAACAGCATAACAAAGATGTCAATTTTTATTATATTTGCCTATATATTTAGCAGAATTCCAGTACAAAGGTATTTTTTAGAGATCTAGACAAACTGGTTGTAAAACTTATATGTAGAGGGCAATGAAAATACAATAGACCTAATAATTTTGAAAAATAATAAATTGAGATCACTCTATCCACTTTTAGGACTTACTATAAGGGCATAATAATTAGGAATTTGTGGTATTAATGAAGATAGAGACAAAAAGAGCAATGGGCAAATATGGAGAGTCCAGACCCATACATGTATGGCCATTTGATTTTTGGCAAAGATATACAAGCAATTTAGTGGAGAAAGGATACTATTTTGAACAATTGGTGTTGGAATATTTAGACATTCATATACAAAAAGTAAAACTTGACCTACCTCACACTGTTTAAAAAAATTAACGATAAATATTAAGTATGTCATAAAATTATAATACTTTTAGAAGTAAACATGCAGGGCATCATCATAATCTAAAATCAGAGTTTAGGCAGAGTTCTTAAATATAACACTAAAATCACAACCCAAAAAGGAAAAAATCAGTAAACTGTACTTTATCAAAATTAAAAAAATAAATTCTTCACAAAAATAACGTTAAGACAATGAAAATACAAGATATAGACTGGAAGTAAATATTTTCAAATCACATTATGAATAAAGACATATACAGAATATATGAAAACACTTAAACTCAAGAGGGTGAAAATCAACATAATTCAAAATAGACACTTAAACAAGAGGATAAAAAGATGATAAATGAGCACATGAAAGATGTTCAGCATCAGTAGTCATTATGGAAATGAACATTTAAACTAACATGATATACCCTGGCTAAAATAAAACATACCAACAATGCCAAATGATGATCACACTGCCGGTGGGAATGTAAAATGGCACAGCCATGCTAGAAAATTTCATTAGTTTCTTACACAGTTAAACACACACTCATCATATGGCCCAATAATCACACTCCTAGAAAAATAATAAAAACGTATCTGCTAATATCTCATTAATCTGAACCTCTTCATGTTGCTCCATCTACCTAAAAGGAAAGGTGAAAGTTGTAGCCACTAGCCTGAAAGTCATGTTTGCTGATGATGTTTGGATGGAGAGTTCTATCTCCCCATTCCTATACCTACCATAAAAAAAGGAGAATAAATAATAATGGGAAATTCATAATTTAATTCATGAAAATAACAAGTAAAAATTCAGAGTCGGAGGACGTTGGAATGTGTTCTGTTACCCTGCTAGTTTTCAAATACTTTAGCCTAGGTATCAATATATATAAAGACATTTAACTAAAATAGCCTGCTATGTTATGTATATAATTAAGCAAAATAAAAACTCAAAATATTTCAGGGCCTGACACTGCTCATTGCTTTTCTTAGAGACTTTTTATCTTTAATTATATATTTATTAAAGTTTTTTTTTTTAATTTCAAAATATTAAGAGAGTACAAATGTTATTGTCACATGGATAGCTTTTATAATACTTAAGCAGGGCTATCAGTGTGCCCATCACCCAAATAGTATTCACTGTACCTTTTAGGTAGATTTTTACCCCTGCTCTTCTCTCCCCTCCCCTTCTTGATTTCCAGTGACTTTTACCTATCTCTGTGCTTATGTGCGCCCATCAATTAGTTCCAAATTACTAGACAGTACATGTGATGTTTGTCTTTCCATTCTTTAGATAGTTAGGATAATAGTCTCCAGTTCCATCAAAATTGCTGCAAAAGGTATTAATTCATTTTTTATGGCCGAGTAGTATGATGTGTGTATGTGTATGTGTGTATATATATATATATATATATATATACACACATATATACACACACACACCACATTTTAATCCACTCAGGATTAGGCACTAAGGTTGATGTCACATCTTTGTGATTGTGCTTCAATTAACATTTGAGTCCAGGTGTCTTTTTGATAAAATGACTTCTTTTCCTTTGGGTAGATACCCAATAGTTGGATTCCGATCGAATGGTAGGTCTCCTTTTAGTTCTTTGAGGAGTCTCCATACTGTTTTCCAGAGAGGTTGGACTAATTTGCAGTCCCACCAACAGTGTATAAGCATTCCTTTCTCTCTGCATCCATGCCAACACCTGTTGTTTTTGGACTTTTCAATAAAAGCCATTCTGAC
Source organism: Lepilemur ruficaudatus (assembly GCA_963574885.1). Taxonomy (NCBI): domain Eukaryota; kingdom Metazoa; phylum Chordata; class Mammalia; order Primates; family Lepilemuridae; genus Lepilemur; species Lepilemur ruficaudatus. The sequence continues at coordinate 2,981 of CAUYRT010027107.1, read as the reverse complement.
AGGGGTAAGGTGATATCTCATTGGGGTTTTAATTTGCATTTCCGTGATGATTAGTGATGGTGAGCATTTTTCTGTATGTTTTTTGGCCATTTGTCTATCTTCTTTTGAAAAGCTTCTGTTTATGTCTTTTGCTAAATTTTTAATGAGTTGTTTGTATTTTTCTAGCTGATTGGTTTGAATTCTTTGTAGATTCTGGATATTAGCCCTTTATTGGATATATAGTTTGCAAATATTTTCTCCTATTCTGTAGGTTGCCTATTTGTTCTGTCGATTATTTCCTTTACTGTGCAGACTCTTTTTAATTTAATCAAGTCTCCCATTTATTTATTTTTGTTGTTGCTGTAATTGCCTTTGGGGTCTCAGTCATAAATTTTTTGCCTACACTGACATCTAGGAGAGTTTTTTCTACATTTTCTTCTAGAGTTTTTATGCTTTCTCAACTGAAAACAATGTGTCCAAAACTTGCTTGTTTCTGAGTGTGGTCAAAAAACAACCAATCTTACAGTACCTGGAATTTTTTAGAACTGCTTTCATGAGAGGTTATTCAAAGGTGCTCAACTCAGTTCACACCTCCCTTCCTTTTTTTTTATTACACAAAATATTTTATTTATCTTATGTCTATTTATCTTATATTAACATCTGTAGTGTTATTCATTTGTTCCTATGGATTTTTAATTAGAATTTGATAGCATTTTCTTTCAATCTGATGAACTTTCTTTAGTATTTCTTGCAGTGCATTTGTGATACTATTGAAGTTTTAAAATTTTTATTAATTGGCAAAACCTTTATTTCACATGCATTTATAAAGGCTAGTTTTACGGTATATTAACTTTTTTTTTTATTGGGGGAAAACTACAAAACATTAGGGGTCTCAATAGGGGAAAGGAATTCCTCAAAAACTGATTCATGTGAATAACTGTACACCTCGGTAAATTCACTGAAAATCATTTGATTGTACACTTAAAATGGAGTGTTGGTTGTACGTAGATACAGTTGGAGCACTATGTATGTACTCTCTGGACTACTTTGACAGAGTAGGTTTTTGAATGTATCAAGATAAGTCAACTTGAGTTGTAACATATTTTGGGAAATCAGCTCACTACAAATTGTGACTGTAAACATTATACTTTAAATGTTTTGTAGTTTTCCTCCAATAAAATTTTCGGAAGAAAAAAAATAATGTCTGTTTCAACCACTGTTCTTAACTGTGGGGAGTCTACTCTTATTGTTTCTCAATACTGAGAAATAAGCAAAAAGAAATAGCAGTATATACTTTTGATGTCATACTGAGATATTGCTCAATCGCACCAAAGGATTAAATTCTCTTAGGAGAATGTACCTGTGTTCGGTTTTGCTATTTACCTAGTAGATTAGAAACCAGATACTGTGAAGTTACATGTTAATTTTTAGATTTCTATCCAACAGAAAATATAATCCCAAAAGTTATGGTTTTAATGCCTTATAGTGTATTAATTACTCTTCTATGTACCTTATTCTAATATCCATATTTATATGAAATTCAGTCCTCAAAGTCTTTTGACACCAGTTTTATCATTTTACTGGTTCTTTCATTCATTAATGCATTCGATAAAATATCTGACATGTATCCTTTCTATATTTTTATGAGAGTCAGTTTTAGCCCTTTGAAATTACACTTTGATTATTCAGTGCACTATTTCCTTCTAAGCTGTCCCAAATTACAAAGTTTTGAATGTGTTCATATAAGTTTGAATTTTCTTTTTTAAAAATGTTCAAATATTATAAACAAGCCTAAATCTAAAGCCTTCTTTCCCCTTCTCTCTTAACCTAGCTTATGCTACTACACCAGATCATTTCCCAGATGTAACCATTGTTATTATAATAGTTTAATGTTAATCCACTGCATTTTTCATTCATTTGCATATATACATATGTGCCTATATCAACTTAAATTGTAGTGAACTGTTTGAAATAGACTGCTCTACATGTCTTGATGATCTTTCCATTTTATTTCTCGTTCTTAACTGCTGCATAGTGTTCTATGGTAGGAAAATGCCATAACTTGTTTAAACATTCATTTATTAAGATGCCTTTAGGCTACTTCCAATATTTTATTATTATCAACAATGCTAAAATGAACATTGTTATAAACATTTCCCTGTCCATATTTAAAAATATATCCTTAGGATAGAGAACAAGAAATGAAATTGCTAAGATCATTTGCAATTTTGAATAAGAAAATATATTTTTAAATTACCCTCCAAACAAGCCCTTTTTTATTCCCATAAGTAGTTAGCAAAACAAATAAGTGTTAAAACTATGTATGTAATATTTCCCAAGTTCTTTAGTGAGAGAATTCAATGGAGTAATATTTTCCATGGATGAGATTCTAAAATCATCAAGGAGTTGTTATAGAAAATAATTACCTCTAAAAATGTATCTAATCTGTATATACAACACTATAGACATTTTTATCAGTGTTTCTAACTTTTCCTTAATCAATTTATTTTAAATATTGTGGCTATCATTTAATTCTTAAAAAGAAATCAAAGAAAGCAGTTTTTAAATAGTTTTCTTCTTTCTTACAAAACTGCTAGAAGCAGTATATCTTAATCTGTTCAGGCCACTATAACAAAATAGTTTAGACTAGGTGGTTTATAAACAAGAGAAATTTTTTTCTCACCGTTTTGGAGGCTGTAAAGTTTAAGATCAAGGCACTAACAGATTGAGTATCTGGTAAGGGCCAATTTCCTGGTTTATAGATGATGCCTTCTTACTGTGTTCTCACAAGATGCAAGAGGAAATCAGATCCATTGGGCCTGTTTTGTTTTGTTTTGTTTTTTTCCCCAAAAAATTTTATTGGGGAAAACTACAAAACATTTGCAGTATAATGTTTACAATCACAATTTGTAGTGAGCTGATTTCCCAAAATATATTACAACTCAAGTTGACTTATCTTGTTACATTCAAAAACCTACTCTGTCAAAGTAGTCCAGAGAGTA
>CAUYRT010027106.1:0-49533 GCA_963574885.1 Lepilemur ruficaudatus | reverse complement strand
TACTTAGTCCTTAGGCTTCTACCACTAGGTAGATCAAGTAGAAAATGGAAATGGGCTGGGCACGGTGGCTCATGTCTATAATCCTAGCACTCTGGGAGGCCGAGGCGGGAGGATTGTTTGAGCTCAGGAGTTCGAGACCAGTCTCAGCAAGAGTGAGACCCTGTCTCTACCAAAAAATAGAAAGAAAATTAGCCAAACAACTAAAAATAGAAAAAATTAGCCAGGCACGGTGGCACATGCCTGTAGTCCCAGCTATTCGGGAGGCTGAGGCAGGAGGATCGCTTGAGCCTAGGAGTTTTAGGTTGCTGTGAGCTAGGCTGACGGCACAGTACTCTAGCCCGGGCAACAGAGTGAGATTGTCTCAAAAAAAGAAAAATTAAGTACGCTATCAAAATTATTTTAATTATTGCCTTTGTTGATAAGCAGGTAGCTTTACTGATCTAAAGCTATGAGAAAGGGGGAAATACAGACTTTGAAACAAACTTTCTTCAATTTTTTAAAATAGAGTAATAAAAACAGGATGTGTTCTCCATGTTGTCATGGTCCTTTCCACACTAACACTAGTAAAAGTTGTATGATATGCTTATATTACCTAACATCATCCTAAGAATTACTAATTCCCTACTATCTCACCATCAATACTCATTACTGACAGTATGAATAGAGGACATTGAAACTGTATTTCTGACTGAAAAAAAAATCATTTAAGGTTTTTTTTGTTTAGCAGCCAAAACAAAAAAATTTTTGACAAGCTCAAATTTTCAAGAACTGGGTGGTTAGAGGACTTCCAATTTAGATTCCTCTGTGGTGGTATAGGTTAACACTCATTCATTCTACAAAAACTTATTGGGCACCTATGTGCCAGGCAAATCTTTTCTATAAAGGGCCATATCTATTAAACAGTTCAGCCTTTGTGAGCCACACAGACAACACTACAACTACTCAACTTTGCCACTGTAGCCCAAAAGCAGCCAGAGAAAATAAACAAATAAGCATGGCTGTGTTACCATAAAACTTCAGTTATGGACACTGAAATTTGAATTTCATATAATTTTCTGGTATCATGACAGATTATTCCTCTTTTGATTTTGTTTCAACTATTTAAAAAGTGAAAACATTCTTAGCTTGTGAGCTATTCAAACACCAAGCAGGTCAGATTTGGCTTTCCGGCCACAGTTGGCCAATCCTTGATCTAAACCATGGGGATAAAACAGTGAACAAAATAGAAAAACATCCTTTCCCACATGGGGTCTCAATTCTAGCTAAGGGAGAAAGACAGTAACAAATTAAATACATTAGATGACATATTAAATATAAGTAAATATGAGAGTAAAAAATAAAATAGGACAGGAGATAGGGAGTACTGGGCATGATCAAAAGACTATAAAAGGGAGACAAGAAGATCACAGGAATATCCTTCTAAGTGTTTCCTTTGACATAATTTCAGAACTACAGAAAAGTATAATAGTCTAGCAGCCAGAATATATAAAGAACTCCAACTTTCAACAACTAAAGAAAAACCCAATTAAAAATTGGGCAAAGACCTTGAATAGATATTTCTCCAAAGAAGATACATAAATGGCCAACAGGCACATGAAAATATGTTCAGCATCACTGTCATTAGGGAAATGAAAATCAAAAACACAATGAGGTACCACTTCACACCACAAGGATGGCTATGATGACAAGTACTGGCAAGGATGGAGAAAAATTATAACCCTCATATACTGCTGCTGGAAATGTAAAACACTTCATTCAGTTGCTATGGAAAACAGTTTGGTAGACCCACAAAAAATTAAACATAGAACTACCAGAAGACCCAGCAATTGCATTTCTTGGTATTTACCCAAAACAATTGAAAGCAGGTACTCAAATACTTGTACAGGAACATTCACAGCAATACTATTCACAACAGACAAAAGGTAGAAACAACCCAAATGTCTATTAATGGATGAATGGACAAACAAATTGTGATATATACATGAATAATATTGAATACTCCTCTGAAAAAAAGAAATGAAGTACTGATACATGCTACAACGTATGAACCTCAAAAACACACTAAGTGGAAAAAGCTGGACACAAAAAGTCATATGAAAGGCATGATTTCGTTTACATGAAAATATCTGGAATAGGTAAATCCATAGGGACAGAAAGCAGATTGGTGGTTGCCAGTGGGGAGAGGCATGACTAATAGACAGTACCCGCTTAATGGGTACAGGGTTTCCTTTGGGGAAATAAAAATGTTTGGAACAAGATACAAGTGATAGTCACACAACACTGTAAACATTTTAATGTCAATGAATTATTCATTTTAAAATGGTTAATTTTGTTGTTATATGACTTTCATCTCAATTAGCAAACAAAAAAGGCAGACACAAAAGAATACATATTGTACGATTCCATTTATGTTAAGTTCTAGAACAGGAAAGACTAATATATGGCAACGGAGGTCAGAACAGGTGTTACCCTGGAGTGACTGGAAGGGGACCCCAGGGGTCTTCCGGAACGCTGGAAATGTTCCATTGTCTGATCTGGGTATTGGTGACAGAGGGCTATCTTCACTCTGAAAAATTCATAGAACTGTCCCCTCAGGTTAAGTGTATATAGTTTTCTATGTGTATACTAAAAGTTTTAAAACTATAATATAAAATCTTAAAATTAAAAAATAGTAAATTTTTTAAAACTATTACCATTGTGAATTAAAGGGTCCAAAGGAGCTCCATTATTTCTTAAGACTGCATATATCTATATTTAACTCAAACTTTAAAGTTTCTTAAAAAGAATCAAAAACTGAAAATTTCCAGACTCCCATCCCAAAAGATTCTGATTTAGAGTATGCATTCGAAACTAGGAAATCTTCATTTTTTTAATAAGCTACCTCAAATAATTCTGATCCAGCTGGACCATGGCCCTCACCTTGAGAAACTCCAATTTAAATGAACTCCATAAGCTGCTTAACTTCACTTTCTCCACAAGCCACATCTTGAGGGGGCTTGTAAAGACATCTATCAGCAACAGCACAGGAGAGATGGGGAGTAAAAAAGCTACAAATGAGTCATGAGAGGCTATAAAAGCTAACCACTCTGGAGGCCAGGATTCAACTTTGGAGAAAAATTAGATGGGCTGGAAAAAAATTAACGAAATGAGAGACAATCCCTGGTAAATGGACATCCCTGGTAAATGATTCCGGGCAATCATCACAGATGCAGCCACAAACATGGTGTGCAAACCAATTGTTTTTCTTAGTATGTTTTCCATTAAAAAGTAATGGAATCAAGATAAGATAAATGACGTTGGAAGCTAAATATCCTTTAGGAACACTTTGGTTCGAGCTTATTTGGGTCACAGAGTATTTGATCTGCTTTAGCTTCAGCTCTAAACTCTTTGGAGTGATATAGTTTGGTAATAGTTCAAATTGCTTCAATGAGAAATTTTTTTGAAAAGTCTTTAGTTTGATTTGAAGTTCATTTTCAAAATAATAAGTTAATACCTAGGTCCAATTCCAACTTTAAAAAGATCAAAGATCATTTGTTTTACTCCTACTTTTGGCAGAGATCTCTGTTACAATAATTTGCAACCTCTAGAGTATTAAACTAATGTCAATTAAACCATCAACTCATTTCCTTGGCCCTTGCGACAAAAGTTAGCGTCTCTGTCCAAGACTTATTTTCAGTTGTACCTTAAATGAAATATAGTTAGTCACACAAAAGCTCCTATACTCAAAAGGGGCAGCTGTCACTTAGCCCTGGAAAACTGCAGCCTTGAAAGAATGCCAATGTTTAAACATTAGTCCATGGGCCAACAGACACGCATCTGTGAAATGTTTCTTTTGCAATCTCCAGTCCCCATCACTTCGTAAAGGTTAAGAAGGTCTCAAGCTTCTCCAGATGCAAAGTTTGAGCTTTGATAAGGCTTCAGTTTTCCACACAGATTTCAGGCAAAGTAGCTCTTGGACACCAATGCCGGTCCTAACAACAAATTGATTTAACTATCATGCTTACTTAAATATTTAAAATACTGAATATTCTTACCTAATGCTTCTTAAAGAAGAAATAGATAATAAGTACAGAAGTAAGCCATTTAACCAATGTTGTCTATCTACAACATGTCAACCCACCTTTACTAAGAAGAGCCAGGTTAGTGGTCAAAAAGGCCACAAATCAGGCCAGGTGCGGTGGCTCACGCCTGTAATCCTAGCACTCTGGGAGGCCGAGGCGGGTGGATCGCTCAAGCTCAGGAGTTCAAAACCAGCCTGAGCAAGAGCGAGACCTCGTCTCTACTGTAAATAGAAAGAAATTAATTGGCCAACTAAGAATATATAGAAAATATTAGCCGGGCATGGTGGCGCATGCCTGTAGTCCCAGCTACTCGGGAGGCCGAGGCAGAAGGATTGCTTGAGTCCAGGAGTTTGAGGTTGCTGTAAGCTAGGCTGACGCCACCACACTCACTCGAGCCCGGGCAACAGAGTGAGACTCTGTCTTAAAAAAAAAAAAAAAAAGGCCACATATCTTCTGATTATAACAAATAAAACTTGTAATACTGTTTGCTTCTCCAAAATAAGTCAGATGAGCTTTCTACCCAGAATCCACAAGAAGGAGATTGATGAAATATCATGGTATTTTTCTCAAATACTATTAGTATAGATGACTTCATTTATAACTTTATCCTGGTGAACTACCTTTATCAAGATGGTAAGAGAAAACATGATATTCCTATTGGAACTAGTACTTTGTAGCAAAAAAACAAAAACACAAAACATACATAGGAGGAGGGGACATCAATGTTCATGTAACATGCAAAAAACGGCAAAGAAATAATCAGGTAAAATAATTACAGGATAATGGGAATCTATCTACAATTTAGATAACCGGCCCCCACATAGGCAAAAGTTGGCTCTTATGTTCTAAGTGTGAACTTTATTGACTTCAAGATCAAAGCAGTAGGCATATAAAATAAAATAAGTATTAAATTTTGAAGAAATTATGGCATTCAGATGAACAAGATTTACAGGAAGAAAAATTCTCTAGTAAACATAGAAACAATAACAAAGTCACCACCTCAAACATCTGCTCAAGGAGCCTGCCCATGAACATCACAATTAGTGGATGCACACCTGCCCCTCCATCTTCTCTCCCAACTTGCCCATTCACCATTTCGCTGTACCTCTTTTAGGATATAGGGGATGGGCTTGAAGGACGTAAATCTATCAACTATACTGCCTTTGTTCAGTACTGAAAAAGTCTTCAATGAAAAGAAGGTGAAATTATGGCAAAACTTTTTTTCTTCTTCTCTTTTTCACCAAGTATCTATAGAAGCAAAACTTTTATTAGAACTATGTTAACCTTCTTTTCCATTACTAAATAATTGGAGAATATGAACAATAAGAGATCTGCAACATGGAAGTCATCAGAGAATTATGGATTCCTCCAAAGTTTTGATACAAGATTGAACTAAAAAAAATTTTCACAGCTAAATTGGAGGTCATAGTATCTGTTATCATGGGGCTACAGAAAGTAAGGTCAGAAAGAAGCTAGATGGATCATCCAATTTAATATTCAGTTTGCAAGTAGTTGCTAATTATACCTTAAAGTATTTCCCAGGAAGTTATATTCATGTAATATGAACGTGTTATGTCCAAAAATACAGAAAACATGCAGTTCCCATATAGCAGAGGGAGATTTACCATTATAAATATTCTTAAGTTAATGCTTATATATCAAACTAATAGATATTCACAAATTCATTTTCAGGTCACTGAAAATAAAAAACAGAAAATGTATTTTCATCCATGTGTTGAAAAAAAAGCATATGAAGATTATTTCTGCTCTTATTCTCAAAAACAGTCATGTAAGAACATTTTCACCCAAATATCAGGTAATTACAAACAAGCTATGCTTTACTGAAATACACACTATTAATAATGTTGGGATTTTAGCCAATTAATATTTTTGTAAGGAGTAGAAACTTCAAGAATTAATGGACTTCAACCAATAAGTTTCAGCATAGTTAGCCAGAAAACATTACTAGGCCTTTCATTCATTAATACAGAACCACGGGGCATACTTAGAAATCAGAGGCTCAATTATCTAAAAAGAGTTCCTAAGGAAACAAAAAACTTTCCATTTTTCATTCTGTAGCTGCTCCTTAATGACAAAGTACTCTTTTTTGGCACTCTCTCTTTTCTCTCTACCTCAGGACATATTTACAGATGCACTGGCTGCTTTACAGACATGCTAAAAGTTCTTACTGTGGTTGATCAAAGTTAGAATGCCTGAGGAAATTACTCAACTTAGACAGCCTGGAATTATATCTAGCCAAATAGTTGCAATGCTCTACTTTTAACATGTGTTAAAGTAATATTTTAGCTATCCTGGATGTAAGCTGAGAGAACATTTGTTTGCATCATACTCTGTGAACACTTGAGTCAAATATAGTATGTTGAATACCAAGTTTTAGTATCTGTGACAGTTCATTTTTTTAACTGTTCAATTACACAAAAGATAACATATTTTATTTAAAAAAAAAAACTTCAAATAACAGCATATGCACTAGGAACTAATAAGCTTTTTCATAATCTTCTTAAAGTGCCTAAGCTTTTCTGGAAATGTCAGAAAAAATGGAACAAATGTTGATTATTTGTTCATTAGAGCATTTGTTGATCTGGCATAAAATATTAAAATATTCTGTCAAAAATGGAATATTTTTCTTTATTATTTTAAATATTTTAATAAAAAAGCACTACACATCTACACTCACCTCCTTTGTATTATTAATCTGCCTAACTTATAAACATATAATTAAGCAGAAAAATGACATCACAACAGTTTATTTTCATTTTTTTTAATTGAAAGCCACAGAACTGCAGTACAAAGAGTTACTTGTCAAACATAACACAAATCTCTAAAATAAAATATTGGCTTCAATAGACTTGCACATCTGAAATAGTTTTAAACTTTGTTTTAGTTGGATTCTTTATGATGTCCAGGAAGAGGTTAGCACACACAGTACCTAAAATTGTCCTTTCCACATGATCTACAATAGAAAAGACAAACATAGCTATTTCTCCAGTATTGCCAAATTTGGCAGCCACTTATACTTCCCTTCAACCTAAATAATTATACCTTTTAACCATGTTGACAATAATATGGAAACATCACTCAAAAAGAACCTAACAGACCATGGAATTATAATAACTTAAACCATCCTTCTATCAAACAACATGGTCAGAATTGGAGGAGGGTGTGGGGAGAGGTATTACTAACTTTTAAGTCCTCTACTAACTGTGTTTCTTTTTATTAAAAAGATTTCCAACCCACTAGAAAATGTTAACACATGCACATACTCCAGGAGAGGGCAACATAAATAAGTTCCCCACTCTGAATGTGTTATAGTGTTGACACCCTGTGTTACAGTGCATGCTTGTCAAGAACTGTCAGGAAATGTGTATACCATGCAGGAGGCTGGACCTTGAGCGAGAATGACTGCTAGTAAAAACCCCCTGGCAATGGGAATGGCCAAAGAACTTCTGTCAACTGGGATGTCTAGGATTCAATTTTAAGCTGTTTGCTACGGTGAGATACAATCCTTCATTAATCTAACACTTGAAGTCTGCTACACACATAACGGACGGAGGGAGGAAAAGAGAAAAAAAAAAGACAGACACAAACAATGGGGAAAATTTTAAGCAAAGTTTTGTTCTACTTTGGAGCAAGATTTTCTTTTTTTGTTTTTTGAGGCAGAGTCTTCCTCTGTTGCCCAGACTAGAGCGCCGTGGCGTCAGCCTAGTTCACGGCAACCTCAAACTCCTGAACTGAAGCGACCCTCCTGCCTCGGCCTACCAGAGTGCTTTGATTACAGGAGTGAGCCGCCACGCCCGGCCTACAGCAAGATTTAGAATACAATCTTGATGGGATTCTTAAAAACCACGTAATTTTTCTTCCTCATTTTTTCCCAGATTCTGAATAAAGGCCTGGATTTGAGAGATGCAAAAACTTAAAATCAAAAGACAGTCTTTTAAGGTACTGCGCGTGGGCTGAGCGTGTAGCCGGGGTTTGAAGTTACCGGCAAGCGATGAAGGCTATAACTAGCTTCGCAGAAGCTTCCTCATCTCGGGAACCCTGGTTCTCCGCCCGCCAAGAGGTGTCATCAACACTTGCTTTTCTGCGGTCCCAGAATCTTGGCTTTGGCGTTTAGGGTAACCTCAGCTCTCTTTGTCATTCTCAAGCCAGTTTTCCCTGAGCTCTCGTGAGATCGGCAGGCCGAACCAAGAGCAGCCCGGAAGCCGGTATCTCCTAGGAGTTCTACCCGGCCCTCCGCGCCTTCGCTGCATGGGGTCACGGCCTGACCGGAGCCAGCCTAACGCCCGCAGACCCCGCCTGGGATCCTGGCAGTGATGGATGAGGACCTGGTTTTGGCATTGCGGCTTCAGGAGGAGTGGAACTTGCAGGACGCGGAGCGCGATCCGGCCCAGGAGCCCCTGTCGCTGGTGGACGCGTCCTGGGAGTTGGTGGACCCCACCCCGGACTTGCAGGCCCTGTTTGTGCAGTTTAACGACCGATTCTTCTGGGGCCAGCTGGAGGCCGTTGAGGTGAAGTGGAGCATGCGAATGACCATGTGTGCTGGGATATGCAGCTATGAAGGGAGAGGTGGAATGTGTTCCATCCGTCTCAGCGAACCCCTTTTAAAGTTGAGACCAAGAAAGGATCTTGTAGTGACCCTCTTGCATGAAATGATACATGCCTATTTATTTGTCACTAATAATGATAAAGACCGGGAAGGGCATGGTCCAGAGTTTTGTAAACATATGCATCGCATCAACCGCCTGACTGGAGCCAATATTACGATATACCATACTTTTCACGACGAGGTGGATGAGTATCGGCGACATTGGTGGCGCTGCAATGGACCATGTCAGTACAAACAACCGCATTATGGCTACATCAAACGTGCTACTAACAGGGCACCCTCTGCTAATGACTCCTGGTGGGCTGAACACCAGAAAGCCTGTGGAGGAACTTATATAAAAATCAAGGAACCACAGAACTACTCAAAAAAAGGCAAAGGAAAGACAAAACCAGGAAAACCCCCAGTGTCAGCAGTAGAGAATAAAGATAAGCCCAGTAGAGGCGAGGCACAGCTGTTAATCCCTTTTAGTGGGAAAGGATACATTCTGGAAGAAACAAGCAATTTACTGTCATCTGGGAAATTGATCAGCTCACAAGCCATTCATAAAACCAAAGATCTTTTAAGTCAAGACCATTTAGCAAATGCTCTAAGAACCAATTCTAAAACTGAGGTGAAATTTGAACAGAATGGTTCAAGTAAAAAAACCTCTCATCTACTCTCCCCTGTTCTTAATACCAGTCACCAAAATGTTTTAAGCAACTATTTTCCTAGAGTATCAGCTGCCAACCAAAAGGCTTTCAGAAGTGTGAATGTATCTTCTCCAACAAGCTTAACAGTTGGTGACATCACTAAAAATTCAGTTTCTTCCAGTTCTCAAAGAAGGGTCACATCTTCTAAGATATCCCTAAGAAATTCTTTAAAAGCAATGGAATCAACATCTGTGACTGTATCCCAGGAGGTGAGTGGGTCTGAAGATGAACTCCCAAATAAACGACCCAGGCTACAAGACAAGACTGTTTCTGACAATTTTTTTATCAAGAAAGAACAAATGCGAAGTGATGATAATGATCCAAAGTGTAGTTCACGTCCTATAACCACAACTCAGAATTCCAGTAGTTCATGCAGTCAGAGCAAAATGGTTAACTGCCCGGTTTGTCAGAATGAAGTTTTGGAATCTCAAATTAATGAGCACTTGGACTCGTGCCTTGAAAGTGATAGCATCGAAGTCAAAACCTGAAAACATCTTTGAAAAATGAATGAGTCTCATATACTGTCTGTGTCACCTCACTAATGGGTTATGTCAGCCATTCAGGAAGTTTTGGGTTAATTCTAAGATTTGTATGTTATAATCTAGTTCATACAACCAATACAAAATGTTTTATATATACATATATAAGATTGTAATTAACAATATTTTATGTCTCAAGGTGCTACATTCACTCTTGCCTTACTTATACTGCAGCCCAGAGTTTGTTCTACCTGTATATATTTATAATTTTTAGGTACTTTGGTTCTTTCTTGCTCTTTAAGATTTTTAAATCTGTTAATCTTTTTATTTGTATGCATTCCTAAAAATATTCATGAGGAATCCTGTCAGGTATTTAGTTAAATTGAATATTTGTTTATTTATTAATAATATTAAAACTCATTCCCTGAACTGAATCTTCAGTGTCAGACATACTGACTGAAAACACTAGAGTACAAAGTATATGAGTTATTTTAGGGTACTCTAACTTTTTGTTTTTCTGGTTTTTTGTTTTTGTTTTTTTTGCAAAATCTTAAGAGAAAATACATTTTCTGTATTTTAAAGAATTTTATTTCCCTGTTCTACCTTTACTAAATAGTGACAGCAGATTTTAGGTTAGATAAGGAATATAGTAAAATAAGTATATTTCTTTTGGAATATTACTAGCAACAAATAGCCACTATAATTCCGTAGGCTAGATTTTATATTGAGTTTAGCTGTTTTCTCAAAATTTAGCAAAATGAGTGGTTAAAACTCAGTGCTAAGTACCTGGTATCTATAACATAACAAAGTTGCCTAGTTATATAACAGTGGAAAATTATCTAGAAACAGTATTATGAACTTTAAGCCAAAGTTGAAACCATTATAATAAAAAAAATACCCTTTTTGCATTTAAAAAAGTGTATTTCTTTTTTAAAGTGTTCTCTTCCATGTTACAGGGAAGGGACAAAGGTACTTTTATCAGGTTACTTTTTTGTCTCATGGCTGTACTTCCAGTATGTTGGCCATAGTCCCAAAACCTTCGTTGTTCACAAGTTTTTTTTCTTTGTTACAATATAGGTACACAGATTTTTAAGTATACAGCTGGACAAACTTTTACATAGTGTTCACCTGTGTACTGCCCAGATCAAGTTAGAGAACATTTCCATTGCCGCAGAAGGCCTTCTATAGGTGCCTGTTCCCAGTCAGTACCCACCACCCTTACTACCCCCAAAGGCTGCCACTATTCTCACCTCTATCTATCACCACAGATTAGTCTGTTTTTGAACTACTTAAAGTAGTATCTTTGTTGCTCTGTGTAGCAGAAATTCATTTTCATTACTCTATAGTATTTGCATAAATATACCAGAATTTTTCATCCATTCTATTATTAATGGACATTTGAATTATTTCCAAATTGGGCTATTAAGAATAATGCTGCTAAGAAAGAACATTCTATTCATTTCTGTTGGGTATATACCCAGGAGTGCAGTTGCTGGGTGACAGGGTATGTTTAGCTTTAGTAAATACTGCCAGTTTACACTCCTGCCAGCAAGGTATGAGCATTGCAGTTGTTTACCATCCTTAACACTGTTACCAGTCTTTTTCATTTAGCCTGGTTGGATATTCACAAGTTTTGATATTTCTTAAAGCATGAAGTTAAAAAATTGTATTTAATAAATATTTATAGATAAATGGCTATTAAAAAAAGACAGTCTTTTAAATTGAACTTGTGATTCTGCTAAAAACAGAAAAACTCTTCTTGGCCTAGCTCCTTCATTACCAATAGCAAAAACAAAAAGAGATGTTGGATTATAAAACTGATGCCCCAAATGATACAGATCCAAACACATATAAATATATTCACACAGAGAATGATTCAAAAATCACAACACTATAAATCCTAAGACCAATGACTCTAATTAAATCCCTTTTAATAGCCCTATTAATATAGGACTAGAAGACATTTTACACTCAAAAGTCCAAAAGTCTAAATTGCTTCCACATAGTCAAAACACAGGACTACCACCAACACTACCATATTACCATAGTAGCTTTAAGTAGCTCAAAACTTAATTCCAAAATGTAGTATATTCTTGAGAGTAACAATGCCCAGGGAAAAATAAGGGCTCACACATAAAACTATCCTCTCCTTAGGAACTGCTAAGTCTGATCTTAGACTGTATCTCCTACCAGATTCAGCCAAGATGAATATATCTGATAAGGTCCACACAGCTCATCAAGAAATTGCCAGAAAAGGTGAAATAATTCTTCATGCTCCCATCAGTACAAAATAAAACATGACAAGCTATATATGTAAGTGTTTTAACTTGGTCAAAGCTAATACAGGGTTCTGGTGTAATGTAATCTAGAATGTAATAATTGATTCCATTTTCTTTTTATTCTAAAAAGAAAAGAAAAGAAAAGAAAAAAAAAAAAAAGAATCACTGCTTTTCCAGTAAGCAACTACCTTGTGCTAGAGAGCATGTTTTATTTCTAGGGTCTTAGATGTACCTAATGTGTGAACACAAACAGTAAGTTACAGGTTGCCCCTTAGTATAAAAGGCAAGAATCAGCATCAGTACTCAAAAAAGTGTTTTAAAAGAGCGTAACTTACTTTTACTGTCCCAGGCTAACTGGGCTCTGTCTGGTGCTTCTTTGTCTGCACATGGCCACCCACAGCCTGTCTTCTAATTAAATCAATGCTCTAGCAGCAGAACAAGCAAACAAGTTGCCTCCCATCTGTGTACAGCTCTTCAGGACACATTTCCCTTGTTCAGAAGGTAGAAATTCTTGGGAGAGGTGATTTTCTCTGCCTCTTCACAAGAAGAACATGGATACTTGGCTGGATGCAACTCCATGAAGTGTAACTGTGTATGTACACCTCAAAAAATAAAACAAAAAATGCAGAGAAACATAAAGACTCCATAAACAGCTGGAATACATAGAAATACTGAAGCACCACTGGAAATACTGCTAAACACACAGGCAAAATAGGGTCTTTGAAATAATCAATGATACCAAGTTAAAAAAAAAAGGAAAAAGAGCATCTAAATTCAAAACTCAAATTTCATGCAATGAAAACATGTAACTACTAGTACAAAGGAAAAAAGGTAAATCTTCTACTTCACATACATAAAAACATACCCTCCCATTACAGCAAATAAAAGATATTATCAATGGAAGAGAAAAATGAGACTTTCAAGGGTGGCAGGTCTAAAATTAGACTCACCAGCCACATTATAGTTAATGAGCACTTAAGTATGCATGAGCTAAATGCATCAAGCTGTCTTTCCAATGTGGTCAGCCCTACGGGGGAGGGGAGGAGAGGAAGGAACAAGGGACCACTTTGTTTATGAAAAAATCTCTGCAAAACAAAAAGTTTAGAGGAGAATGGAGATGCTCATTTATTTAAATAATTTTTAACCTCCCAAATAAACACAAATGACCTTACAGCAGATGCCCCTCCTTTTTTCCAATAAAAACCAAATGACTGAAGTAGGGTAGGGAACAGGGTGTGGTTAAGCATCTGATCACAGAGAAATCCCACAAGCAAACTTGCTATAAGTTTGGTGAGACAAAGGAGAAGTATATCAGCCCTTCCCAGTATGTCAGCAGCAAGCCACACCATCTCCATGACCACTAAGCATTTCAAACACTTGCAGGGCCTTAGGTGTTTTCTCTATCCCCCTGAGGCACACAGACAATTCCAGCTAGAAATATAAAGCCCAGGGAAGAGAATATTACCTAATCCGGCAGTCCAGAAGCCTGGGCTAGGGTCCACCTACAACATACTATTCAACAGTGATCAACATTCTGGAGATCCCTGCTTTAAAGAAATACATGCAGAGCTGCCTCTGGGTATAAGAGGATGTAGAAATACAGACACATGTATAATATTATATATAATAATATATATAATAATGCAAATACCTACTTTCTTTCTCTTATACCCCAAAATATCAGCCATCTGGATAAGAAGTTACTCCTTAAAGGACTTCACAGAGTTTCTAAGCAAGCAATATTTGGATTATACAGAGATCCAAAAACAATGGATTGTTTTTGACAGAATTATATAAAAACTTGTCCCCAATATAATCTGTTCTGTAAACATTAAAGCATTTGGACAATAAATCAGTAAACCAAAAATTAGCATCTCCCCTGACCACAGCAGGCCTGAAAAGATGAATCAAGTGAACAGAAAAACTGCATAGTCCACATAGGATAAGTTCAGCAAAGTATTTTTAACAAAGAAGTCTGTGTAATTTGCCTTTCACTATATGAAATTTAAAAGCTATTCCTATCACTATTCATATGTGCAGTATTCTACCTACCAAAATGACCAGTTTTAGAGATGAATTGACCAAAATTTCTCAAAGGTTACAACAAGATCTTCAAACTCTCTACTACATTCACTAGTTTTCTCACATAAAACTACAAATAACCTCCCAAAAGTCTTTCATTCATAATTTATCTATTATATCTCATTGGACCTTTTTAACACAGGTCTTAGTATTTTTTTAGAAAAATACCAATGTGCAAAGAGAGCTTCAGTAAGTATTTTATGAATAGTTCATTTTTGACCAGGATCCATGAAATACTTTCTACTTTAAGACCAATACTAAGAAAATGGTGGCATGATGACTCACCCAGATCTATACCCAATTTCCTCAAAGAGGAAGTAGAAATGCATAGGAATAAATAAATTTAATTTGGAATAAATTCACATCAGAAGCTATACCATGTGAAATGTACAAAATTATGATCTAGAATTTTGAATCCATTGTCACTACCTGAAGCAAAACTATTTCAAAAGCAGTCAGGAAAGCAACTGTCTTCCAAATGTATAGTCCCAGATATAAAGACCAAATTGTTTCACAATATTAATCTACTCTGCTGTGAGTAAAACCAGACTTGTATTACCGGATTCACTTTCTCATCAGTTATAAGGATAATTTCAAAAAAGTTGTATGAAACAATGGGGCCAAAGCAATTTAACGATAAATCATTAAAATATGATCTATAAACTGACCTTTCCATTTCTTTCCCCACATTTTGAAGATAAATAAAATGCTCTTTGGAGTCATATCGTTTTCATTTCCACACTGCAGAACACCTCTCATACAGGAGCGGCCACCTTCCCTCCCAAAACCCTAAAGGGAGAAGCTGGTCAGTTTAATAGGAAGGAACTTTTGCACCCAACCCCCCTTTATTTAAATGATGAAAACACCCCCTCTGGTGTCCAGAAGTGGTAGTCTTAGGACAACTCCACTTGTCTGTAGTGTTGGACAGGAAAAATGAAACCACACACGATCGTTGGTTTCTAAGAAAAACTCAAAAATGATATGTCTAGGTGGCCTACATAAGTCCTTTTAGCGTATGTGACAGATAGACAGATGAAAACTTCCTTTTCTTCACGTTGCCTCTTCCCACTCCACTGCATTGAGCTGAGATCAGTGTACTTTTCACTATTTTGGAAAGTAGAAATTACCACATTTTTTTAAGTACAAAACCAGATGTCCCTTAGAGCCAATAAAGACTTAAACCATTTCAGTCATTTCAATCCGCAGTTAGTATTCAAGGAATTCACACTAAATTTAGCATCTGCCTAAGTAATAACATAACAGGCAACATTAAAAAACATAGCTTTCTTAATCAAAAAGTATACCCCAAGGTCAAAAGGGAAAGATATGATGACTCTCCATACTTATTCAATAATTAGGACAAGATTTAACTCAACTGAACAGATTGACCAAAATTAAAGATAAGTGGTTACTCTCAAATATAACACAGTGTAAATCAGGCTCTCAGTAATTTTTCTCACACTTTCAGTAGACTGAAAAGACTCAATATTGTTATTTATATTTTATTAAGTATATAAAATATTAGAATCCAATTTTCTCCTATTTTTCCATCGGCCTAAACTACCATTAATAAAATACTTCTTCAACTGAACTCTTCATTTGAAAATCTGTCTTAAGGTGATGAATCACAATTATGCAAGTGACATAAACTGCAGGGGGCAGTATAAGCATAATTTCCAACAAAATTCTTAAGATTCAGAAAAATTCTTCCAGTTAGTGTAGCCTTAGCCTTTAAACTACTAATATATATTTCAGTCAAAGAGTAGATATAAAAATGAATTTTTAAAGGTAAGTAATTGCAATTCTTCCCCAAATTTAATAATTAAAGGTTGGGAAGTATAGCGTACACTAATGTCACTTGGGGCAGTATTCTATGCTACCATTATCCATATGACTTAGTCCAATCAAAAATAATAGGCCAGGCATGGTGGTTCAGGCCCATAATCCCGGGAGGCCAAGGCAGGAGGATCGCTTGAAGCCATAAGTTCAAGACCAGCCTAGGCAACATAGCAAGACCCTCATCTCTACAAAAAATTTAAAAATTAGCCTAGCACCGTGGCATACGCCTGTAGTTTCAGCTACTTAAGAGGCTGAGGCAGGATGATCACTGGAGCCCTGGAATTCGAGGCTGCAATGAGCAATGATAACACCACTGCATGCCAGCCTGCAAGACAGAGCAAAACCCTGTTTCTAAAAAAATAAATAAAATAAAAAATAAATAGAAAAAGTATTTTTAATTTATATCCACACTCTCAAAAAACACAGACTACCATTCAAAACTATAAACCTCACTTATTCATGAGTAATTCATTATTTCAAAATGTATTTTTAGTCATTTTTAAATATAAATACGTAAATCCTTTAAAAGTAGGATTCAACACTGGGGAAAAGTGGAGTGAAATATTCAACACAATATAAATATGACTTAAGAAAATTAAAGTTATTCTAAGATGAAAAGGAAAAATTTTACTCAACTTTGTATTCATAGTTGCCATTTTAGTATCATTATCCTTCTGTCCCCAGACCCACATTGACTTCATGCACCAGTAATCTCATGATATCACCTTCTGCATAAAGGAGAGTAATTGTCAACCAACTATTGAATTAAGTAAAATAAGGCCCTCTTTGTGTGTGTTGTGAATAAAGGTAAGATTTGGTGGTAAGTACATCAGTCTTCTTTCTTGTGTCATTTTTCTCCCTTTATCCATATCCATAACATATAATTAACTTGTCTTTGATACTGTAACACTTGTCATTAATAGTTACCATAAATATGCATCTCATACATATTATTTCCAAAGCACCCCATAACAGTAACAATCGCTAATGCTTGTGGGGTTCTTACTATGTGCCACACAGTTCTAAGTGATTGTCATATGTTAATATTTACTCACTTAATATTCACAACTCTTTGAAATAGGAATTATTATCCTCATATTATAAATTGGGAACTGAGTCAGGCTGTGACATACCCAGGGGCACATGACTGACTGTTAGAGCTGGTATAAGATGTATCAGTCACAATGGGAGAACATTACACAGTCCCATGTCAGGTGCTTCAGGCGACCAAACTACAATAGATATAGGTACCCAATATATATGTTCACCTTCCTTGACTACATTAGGACCAAGCTGAAGGCATTATCAAGAGAGATTAAAATCTACAAAGCATGATCAAAAGCTCAGCTCTACAATTAAGCAAGAAACTATATAGAAAACATGGCTAGGACTTCTGGTAAACTCCTGGGCAATTTTCACAGGGAAAGGCATGACAGGGTAGGTGCCCTGGCATGAGAGCCTAAATACAAGGGACACAATCCAGTCAACTTGCAAATGTCAACTTTAACTATCATCTTCTTCCTCAAACTCATCACTGTTTTATCTTCAAGTCTTATTTGATTCCTTTAGTAGTCTTCTCAACCAGAAAAGTATTTATTCACAGTAATCCTCTCAACTGGCTGACACAAATCTATCTTCTCAAAGTTTGACCAGCAAGTAAGTCTTCGGAAGGCCTCAATATCTCCTGTACAAACTCCTCAAGGATCCAGATTAAGAGAACTGAGAGACCTTCACTCTGAAGTACAAAAAATTATAGCAAACTTTAGAGCTTCCCCACTACATTCCTCAATAACCACAGTAAACTGGGGAACACCTAACATCACACTGGAACAAGGCACATGCACAGTATATAGCTACATAGTACGCATCTAACTGTTAAATTCGTGAGGAAACATCCCCTTCCACTTTAGATACTTCTAAAAAGTTGACCTTTTTTTGTTTCTTAAACAGTATATATATATATCACCTTTTGGAGTTAACTTCAAGAATTTTCCTGAAAATTCTGGTTCAAGTTGGTGTTTGCAAAAACAAAAAAAGAATATTCCCGAAAATATTTTGACTATTTGAAAATACTGAGGAAATTTAAGTACCCAGTCACCATTAACTTTTGTATTTGTGAATCTCACCAAAACCAGGAAAGAAAGGAATTTAACCAACTTGTATATTACTCAGAAAAGTTTCCAATGAAAACAACCTAATAATAGGCTTCTTCATAACTTTGTTAGTAGTGTTGGGAAACATGGGTGATATGATTTATGGATGACTAAATAAAAAGTTCCATGTCATTTAAAAGCATTAAGTATAAACTCACAAATATTTTAAATAAAACATAGAGAAAAGAAATACCTCAAGTTCCACCAGTGCTGCAGTCACTGCATCTGTCGCAAGAGAACCAGCCTGTAGCTTTTCAATTGCCTATGAAACCAAGGGGAGAGATTATTCATTGTAAAACCACAGCTTCTCAAACATACTCATTTTCCAAAGCTTTAAAGAAGTGTAGGAGACATTTAGGTTAATAAAAATTGATCACCAGTTCCATTTCATAATTCAAGACACAAACTACTTAGATTTAAAACAAATGTTTATATTCAGGCTATTTTTTATATAGCTCACTTAATATCATTCAAATTAAGACAATGAATAAAATCTAGCCATTAAAAACAAAGTGCAAGAAATTGACTAAGCTTTATTCATCACAGGGCAATTCAATATAGTCACAGAAATTATATGAATACAGCTTGATTCAAATATCCTAACAATTCATATTTTAAATAGATAATTGAATCTCAAACTAAGCTAATAATTTCTCCTCCCACACTACACTCTACATCTATACCTAAAAAAGAAAAAAACAGTGGCTCTCAGTCACAGAGGCATGTTAGAATCCTCAGATGGAAGTATACATTTGACAAAAGCATTTTTGATACTACAATGTATTTGATATCAAGACAAAGTATATTCTTTTG
This sequence comes from Lepilemur ruficaudatus, assembly GCA_963574885.1. NCBI lineage: Eukaryota > Metazoa > Chordata > Mammalia > Primates > Lepilemuridae > Lepilemur > Lepilemur ruficaudatus. The sequence goes on along the minus strand of CAUYRT010027106.1, from coordinate 30,511 downwards.
CAATATTAACTACAGAGAGTAAAAGTTCATCTTGCCTTGTTGGGGATAAATTAAGAGAGGAAAGAGAGAAAGGGAAACTGGTTTCTAGTGGGATGAACTATTAAAGTTCTAATTTAGTCAGCAAAGAGAAAGCTCAAAAATTAAGAACTGTATTTCTTACTAAATTTTAAAGAAGCTCATTCATTGTGTAAATTAAGGAGGCTAATTATACAGTTCAAATGTATTAGATCTGTTATACAACTATGTAAGAGTAAACTTACTTCTTTTCAGACAATGAAAAAATTTCAAACTTTGAAAAATAAGAATAAAAAATAGTTTAGGAAACTTTTAGTTTTATTATTATGAATTTAAAAAAAAACAACAAAATCCCTATAACAAAATATTCTTATTTATTTATGGGATTTCATTCACAAGAAAAAGCTTGGATCTCTGATAAAGTATAATCTTTCTTTTAAATGGTATATAAATATAAAAAGAGCCAAGAGAGACCCATATTTACTTGACACACAATATCCGATTAACATTCTGTTTGCATTAAAAGTAATGGAAGGTTTGCCTATAAGCATATATAGTCAGGATCAAAATAAAAACAAATAGTATTTCTTCTAAGTCCATTCCTGCCCCCACATTAAATATTCAACAATTTAGCAAAACCTCAAAAACCAACAGGAAAAAAAACACAACTGAGTATAAGGGCAAAGCTAAACATTCATTGTCAGCAATGACAATGAATTTGCTACGATACAAAGTACGTGATGAAAAACAGAAGAAAAAGTACAGGATAATATAAGAATAGCACCCATTTTAATTTTTTATTTTTTTCTTCCCTTCATGGAAAGACACATTGGATGCCTTTAAGCTGTTTTCCCTACCCCTTCTGTGGAGTTCAATGCCTTTGCAAAGATTAAAAGAGATATCATTATGTGCCCACAATTCCAAAAATACAGACTTTCATCTAGGGAAGGAGGGGAAAGAGCAAAGCATCATTTGGAGAATTAAAAACACAAAACAAAACAAGACCCTGGAAAAATGAGCAAAATAATTTTGTGATCCAAACCAAAGACTGTCCTATAAAGGAAACCTTAAAATTTTGAATTTCAAGGTAAAGCTACCTTATATTTAAAACTGAAATGTTTAGATTATACACATTCTGTTCATACCTTCTGACAAGCTCGTTTGCATACATGTTTATATTCCTTGGCTTTGGATTCAGAATGATAACCTGCACCTATAGTACAAAAATAAAAAACAATTGTTATTAAAATATCAGAGAAATTACTTATATTATATAAATAATCTACCAAATTGATGCTGTCCTAGTGAAAATAAAACTACTGTCCTAACTGCATGAATTTTAAAAATCTAATAGCTTCTTTCTCCACCAGAAGCCTTTTAAATACCAAGCCTTATCTCCTTTTCCAAAAGCTCTTTTCCTGCCAAAAGCCCTAGAAATACTCATGTCCCCAAAGAAGCTTCACCGTGGTCACCTCTCTTCCTCCTTTTAAGAACCTCTCTCCAAAGTCAGGAGTTCTTTGGTCTGGCATTGATAACCCAGGAGGTGTCAGGGACAGGGTCCCTTCAAGTTCCTCTCTGCTGACCTTTCGAAAGTCCCAGCCATTTGGGAAATTACTGTTCAAAATTCAGAATTCTTAAAAATAATTTCAGAAAGCTTGGTACCTTCTGAATAACACTTTAAGTTGAGGGGTCTTACATCCCAAGACTCCCACCCACACACGTCATATCCTCTGACCCCCTGGAATGTAGTTCGGCATGTCTCTGAAACCTCAGTGATAGCACATTCATGACTGTCTATGAGAATTCCTGGTGATCCCTGTCTCTTAATCAAATACCCAGGAACTTCCTCAAGAGAATGGCTCTGAATAAATTTGTTTCCCTAAGAGGATCCGTACTTGCTTAGTTAGCGACTTGAGAATAATCTAAATAAGAAGGAAACACAGACAAGAGCCTTGAAACTCTCTTGATAATTAGGCCTCTCATAAAAGTTCTTTAACAGAGTACTGAACCACCTATTCCAACCCCCACAAAGCACCACAGGGGTCCAACATAAGGAAGGTTAAGAATTACATCTTGAGGCCTCAGGACTCCTCCTGTGGGTCTACAGACTCTGACACAAACCTAATCCACCTTTCCTCCAGGCAGAGAAAGGACTGGTTCACAAAACTATGGTACAAGGACCCAGGATAGCAGAGAAGATGTCTACGCAACTAGAATCTATAAAACCCAAATCCTAATTCTGTTTCTCAAGAGAACTCTGAATGTTCATAAAGCCTGTGCCAATATTTCTCTTCAGTGTTCCTGAAGAATAGAGGATCCCAGGTCTGTTGTCTTAGATCTCAGAGGCCCCAGTCTTTCAGCAGTGTCTCCCTAAGCGTGAGATGCTACTGCCAAATGGATGACTTTTAGTGTACTATGAGAGCATTAAATAGCATTAACATGCACATCCTTCTGACAGAGTAGGGAAAAAGTCTTTAACACTTGCTAATTTCCCCTACTTAACAATGGAAAGGCAGACTCAGGATAAAAAACACACAATAGGACTTAGTTAATTACACCGTTTTGTTTGCACAAGGCTTAAAATTTTGTTTTCTTTAGAGCAAGTGATATTGATATTCAAGTAAATATAAGCATCATCTTTCCAATTTTAAGGAAAAAAAGTGTTTAGTTGTTTTACTATTAGGTTAAACAGTACAGGCAGTAAGTAAGAGACCTGGGTAAAAACAAGAATCTACTACTCAAATGACTAAAGTTTGGGCAAGTCTAATCTAGTACTAAAAAAACAGCTCTATACTGGATGAGGATTTGAATTTTTGTCCTTTAAACATGCACGACACATACTTCTGCATAACCACTCTATCTGACCTTATAATAATTTTAGAATTGGCGGGGGGATCACTCTTAATCCACACAATATCCTGCCATAACCCACATTTCCTACTTTTACTGCTGGCCTCCAGCACCAACTTTACCTAACAGTTATCACTATCTTGTGTATGTCTGAGAGGAGGGAGAGTCATGACAGTCATAGAAAGTGACACTTTCCAACTAATCAAAAGCTCTATGTTATTGCTTGTTACAAAGTTCAGACCTTTCTTGTACATTTTCCAAACATTCACTCTGAATACAATAACTCACTGGCTACTGTGGAAGATGTACGTCAACACAGTATAGTAGAAAAACAAAAACTAGGAGTCTTAAGACAGTAGTTCTAGTCTCAGGTCTACTTTAACTAGGTTGCTTCTGTAAATTTACCTCATCTCTGTAAGCACCTGTGAGAAAAGGGAATTAAACCTATTGTGGTTTTTTTCAGATTTGCTGGATTAGATTCAGATAAGACTTCCCAGGTTGTCCAGTTTAGATACAGCCAAAGGTTAATGACCAGGCAGGACACCAGTCTCACAAGAAGAAAAGGTCCATTTCACATTCTATATCAAAATTAATCCTCCCACAACTATGTACATATCAATAAAAATAACAAATTTTTTTCAAAAGTTAATCCTACTCCCATTTTGCTTGACTATCTGGGGAAACTTAAAAGGAGACCTAGACATTCCTTCTCTCTTCAAGGAGGTCATGGAGTTTAGATCTGAATGCAAGGAAATAAAAATGGCCAAAGGAACCAGAGCTGGCTGAGCAGACCTGGGCAGAGCTGCACTACTCTGAAACCCAAGACCTTTCAAAGGTGGGAGACTCAAGGGTTGAACTTCACTGTGTCTGTCCTCATGGTCTTCTGAAGTAGAGAGATCACAGGCTGATGCAGTGACAAGGACACTAGACTGGGACTTAAGGGCCCACTTAGGTGTTTCTTAGACTGATTCTAGCACCAACTAGCAGTGTGGCTGAAGTCACTTAAGTCATTTAATCTCTCTGGTCTTAAGGTTCCTCATTTATAATATTAAGAAGGCAAACTAGCACTAAGACTGTATAATTATGCTCTAAGATGCTCACATTCTAATACGGGTGCCAATGAAATTTGTCGGCAGCATTATTTAGAAAAACCAGACTTTAATACATTGACTGCCACACTAGAAAAAAAATTGTTTTCCTTGGGGCCACAGAGATTTATTACAAAAATAGAATACAAATTTTGAAAACAAAATGATCCTTTCTAATTTAATGAAAAATCTGTTATTTCTTGTTGATTTCTGTGTGTGATTTATATGCAATTAAATTGTCAATATTAATTGTAACGATAAGAATATTAACAAGTAAGATTTTCATGAACCAACTGCAGTTACATATGTTTTATAAGGCCCCAGCCTCAAAACTAGCATGAGTTAAATACAACTCACATGGCAGTTAATGTGTTAAAAACTACTTTATTTGATTTTTAACACTACCTAACCTAAATATATCTATTATATGGGGTAAAAGTAAATAATAGGGTAGAGGAGTGAAGAAGACATAGGAAGAACTACCATTATGAGATCTTCCAACTGGGGAGTAAAGGAAGTCCTCAGTATATTGAAGTCAAACAATCTCTTTGGTTCTGACTCCTTTCCAGCAGTTTGCCTTCTCCAGATATGAAATGCAATTCTCAGTGTAGTTCAAGGCAAGAAAAAAAAGTCAACATTATTGTCATCTTCCAACTCACCCAAGAAGGGCTTACCTGCATGCACCAGCACAAAGCCCCCTCTTTTCTCTTTATGGGACTGCTTTGTTTCCAAATCTTTGGCTGTTATCTTAACAGCCGAAACCTGAGATGATCTGGAAGGCAGCCCTTCTCCAGAACTCATCCCCTTCTCCATGGTCATTCTCCGAGATTACCATCTTCTATTGGGAAAAGGGCATACTTCCACCCAAAAGTAACTGCAGGAGAGGAATTACCCTAGAGGAAAACAAGCAAAAATGATATATATTTCTTTCCACCAACACACACATTATGTAACAAAATCATGCAAAGATAACTTTCAAAAATCCTATCATTGGCCAGGTGCGTTGGCTCACACCTGTAATCCTAACACTCTGGGAGGCCGAGGCAGAAGGATCACTCAAGGTCAGGAGTTCAAAACCAGGGTGAACCACAGCGAGACGCCATCTCTACTAAAAATAGAAAGAAATGAATTGGCCAACTCAAAATAGATAGAAAAAATTAGCCGGGTAGGGTGGCACGTGCCTGTAGTCCCAGCTACTCAGCAGGCTGAGGCAGAAAGATCGCTTGAGCCCAAGAGTTTGAGGTTGCTGTGAGCTACGCTGACGTCACAGCACTCTAGCCCAGGCAACACAGTGAGACTCTGTCTCAAAAAAAAAAAAAAAAAAAAACCTATTATTAAAAGTTATTTAATTGTGTAATACAAAGAAGGTTTTAAAGTTATTGTTAAAGTAATTAAACTTATTTAACTGGGTAATATAAAAAAATTAGAATTTAAATCTCTGTCCACTGATAGTACTTGCTTGAAGTCATATAAACAAAAGAACTGTTGTAAAAAGACCTCATATTGAGTACAAAGATATTTTATCTTTCTTCTATCTACATTAAAGTAATCCACAATATAACTTAAATGTCACCTTCTACTCCCTCCAAACAAAATACTAATAATCTGTTTAGGGCTCCAAAGCCCAACTGTAAAACACAAATATCAACAAAATTATATGACTAAACCAAGAATTAAAATAACACTTTGACAAATACTTGAAAATTTTCATGAAAAGCATTATTCTGAGGTTCTCCACAGCTAAATGACAAGATACAAAATTTAATAAAATAAATTACAAACAATTTATGCCACAAAGTTTCTAATTTTCTCACTATTTATTACCAACTCACAAGCTTCTAGCAATCTTGGCTTGATCACAATAACGACAGCTGAACATATTTCAGATAAGGGAAAAATGGATCATTTAAAAATCAGCACAGAGATTTAAAGAAAATCCAAGAGTGAGGTAGTTAAAACTACTTAAATGCCCAGATTCACACCATTAGGCAAAAATCTGGACCTTGTACTAAATTGAGAAAGGAAGAAGGGGAGCAAGTCTTTCTGTTCCAAAGATATTTATATAAAACATAAATAGAAAAATAAAGAAGTGATCTAGCTGCTAAATCCAAAAAAACGGTGCTACTTAAAGCATGGTCTATATTCCAGTGTTTACTACCAGTCCACAAGAGATTATTATTTTATTAATACATTAGTAGTTTTATATGCATATTTTCAATAATATTGGTTGGCAATGGATTGAAAATTTTTAATAGTCCTTCATACCAGGGCTATTCCTAAGAAGTACTGATACATGGTATTAACTTCCCTTAATTCTTGGATAAAAATAGTTCATTTAATTTTTATTATATTACACTTCATTTATAGGACAAATACTTTAAAATCAATAATATACATGTATATATACACACTGTTGTGTTAAAATATTTACATAGATTCATGAATATGGGGGAAAATTTTTATGACTAAAGAGCTGATTTTTATTAAACAACAGTAAATTTCAATGACTAGCTTTGTTTTTGTTTTGTGGCATTGAAAAAACCATGTTTTTCTTCCAATGATTTCACAAGAATCTGCTTCAATTACCTTCATTTCATTTTGGTTATTTCTCACACTCTCTCTCTTAGGGTATGATTTAGTTATATATCAGTTGACAAAGTGGCATTTAATGATTCATCTGCCAGCCTATATATACATGCCATTATGTCTGTAGCATGCCATCATATTCTGGCCTGGCCATGAAATGAGCTTGGGCCCATAGTCTCAGAGCACAAATACAGACTGAGTAAAAAGTCAGGCTCCGGAAAAATGAAGACCTTTGTTAATATGTAAACACATCTAAGCAGTATAGATTATTAAACTTCAAGGTACTCTGACTCACTATCATCTGAGGTATTTTCTCATAAATTATAACATATATACTTTATAATGATTAAGAAAATAAATTGTAACCAATATTTTATAAGATTTGATAATAAATATTTTAATATGAGAGATTTCAAAACATTTCTTCTCAAAGTTGTTTAAAAAGAAAATGTGGAAGATGAATTAATATTCTATTTCTTGAGCAATCTATCTTCACTCAGGGAGTATCTGAAATATACTCATTTAGCAAACCATATAATCTCAACAAACCCTTCCAAAAATGCTGGCCCCAGAGTTCTGTTGGACTCAAGTAGATGGACTGACTATCCAATATACAACTCTGGTTTCCAACTCCCAATGGTTACTGAAATGATTGTAATTTAATTAGAAAAGCAGCAATTTCTACTCCAACATCAGTTTTTGTTTAACTCAGTACTCATTAAACTCATGACCTGTCTAAAAAATAAAAGAGTTCCAACAAATGACAAAAACAAAACAAAAAAGGGCAAATGGACAAATCTCAGTTTACAGAAAAATTATATAATGGTTTAAACAGATAAAAAATGCTAAACCTCACTAAAAAGAAAAATAGAAAATAAAACTACACTCAAATACCATTTTTCTTAACTTAGATTAGCAAACATCAAAAAGATAACATGTTTTAAGAGTAAGAGAAACAGGAGCCCTCAGCAATTCTTAGTGGCAGCCTAAATAAGCATAATTCAACAAGGACAATTTGGCAAATCATCGATCAAAATTAAGATACAGACCAAGAATAGTCTTAACAGAAGTGGTTAAAAATAAAAGTAGCCATTGGAAAGAATGAGGAAATTTGATATACAAATATGGAATAATCTCAAAGATATCTGGTAAATAAAAAAGGCATGGAAATAATCAAAATTAAAATTTTTTTTTAAAAGGCATGGGACAGAAGTATATGCAGTACCATATTTAGGAGAGGGGGAAGAATAGAGTTTTATATATATGCAAACTATAAGTCTGGAAGGACAAACCAAAAAATAGTATAATAGTGGTTACCAGAGGAGATTTGGATGACTAATAACAAACGTGGGATGGAAATTTCACTGTTCACTATTTTGTACCTTTTGAATTTGAACCATATGAATGAACCACTTTAAAAAAAATTTTTTTTGTGCATTTATTTATGGCAACACTAGGTAATAAGCTAAGCCCAAGATCCAAAATAGGGCCAGCCTATGAGATCCCACATAAAAACTGCAGTAAGAGGAAAGAAAATGCCATACTCTGAAGCTTCTAAATATTCATTCTCCCGAAGGAAGAAATACACAAAAAGCATGGCCAATCAACAATATTGACCCAAGGGGTCTTTTTTGTTTTTCTGGATCTTGAACTCACGGGATGCACAAACTATTTTTTTTGTGGGTGGGGGGGAATCACAGTATTTGATCTTTAAAGTTAAGACTAGGGAGAAAAATAAGTCATGACCATAGATTAGCATTAAATATCTCTGTGGTGTTTTTATCACATTTGTAATCACTATTACAAATCAGTATTTGAAATTAATGAAGTATACTTAACACCAATACCCTGATCCACAAGAAAAATGTCTAATACTTCAGCTAAGCTTTGAGGTAACACTCAATACAAAAGGTTTCCAATGAAAGGAGATGCATAGGCATGTAATAGCTTTACACAACAAAAAACAATTCTATAGATCATTTATGTGATGCCTTTATTTCTGAATAAGACATTTGAATCATAGACATTTTGCAATTTCCTACTAGTAATGATACTGAAATTATTAGGATGGACACTGGCAACTTGTCCATCCTCTGAAATAGTTGTTCAAAAAGTGAAATACAGTTATTGTATGAAATAGCAATTCCACTCCCAGGTATATACCAGAAACTAAAAAGGTATGTCCCAAATGTTCATCAACTGATGATACTAATGAAACAAAATGTGGTATATTTATTTGTACAGTGAACATCATTCAGCCATAAAAATAAATGAAGTACTATTACACACTAGGGCATGAAAGAACACTAAAACAATGAAAAAAGCCAGACACAAAAGGCCACATATTTTATCATTCCATTTATACAAAATGTCCAGACCAGGCAAGTCTACAGAGACAGACAGTAGATTAGTGGTTGCTTAGGGCTGGAGAGACAGGTGTTGAGGAAGTGGGAGAGGAATGGGGAATGACTGCTAACAGGGGCAGAGTTTTTTTGTGGTAATAAAAATGTTCTAAAATTGATTGTGGTGATAGTTGCTAAACTGTGAACATAATAAATACCACTGAATTGAACACTTGAAATGGGTAAATTGTCTGATACATGAATTATATTTTAATAAAGCTGTTTTTGAAAAAACTTTTTGCTTCCCATAACTTGTATCTTTTCCAAGTTACCAAACCCAATGGCCTTTCCTTAATCTGCTTGCAACCTTTTGAGTCTCTAGATCAGCAGTCTCCAGTTTACCTTTTTGGCACCAGGGACCAGCTTCATGGAAAACAATCTTTCCAGGGACGGGGAATGGGGGCGGATGGTTTTGGAATGACTCAAGGGCATTACATTTATTATGCAGTCAAACCTCTCTACTAATGATAATCTGTATTTGCAGCCGCTCCCCAGCACTAGCATCACTGCCTTAGCTCTACCCCAGATCATCAGACATTAGATTCTCATAAGGAGCACCCAACCTAGATCCCTCAGACACGCATGCACAGTTTACAGTAGGGTTCACGCTCCCATGAGAACCCAATGCCCCTCCCCCATGTGACAGGAGGCAGAGCTTATTTGGTGATGCAAGCAATGGTGAGGGGCTGTAAATACAGATAACGCCACTGCTCACCTCCCGCTGTGCGGCCAGTTCCTAACAGGCCATGGACCAGTATCAGACTACAGCCTGAGCGTTGGGGACCGCAGCTCTACATCAACTGCTGTCCTTGGCAAACATGCCAATCTACTCGCCAATCCCTTCATGGACCCTTGACTTCATTCTCAGATGTCTTCTTTGGCAACTTCATCTACTGCTAACTTCTCAAAACTATCCTCTCAGCAAATTAGATGATTCCTAACTCTTTATCTTCTGTCCTGAGCTCTAGCCACAAGCTTTTTAGACAGCTCAATCTGGATCCTCTTTCCTCTTAGCCTACCTAAAACAAGCTCATCTTTCCCCAAAAATCTAGTTTTTTCCACATTACTCCTTTTTCTTAATAGTGCTACCCTTTTCTAACTCACCTTGGAGTCATTTTGGACAGCCCCCAAGTTTCCAAATCCCATAGATTTCTCCCTCAAGCATTTAACTTCCTTTTCCTTGACCCTTGTTCTGCCTATAATCTCTCTTAGCATGCTACAAAAAGCATTTTAACTTTTCTCACCATATCCAAGCTATCATAAAACAACCATCTAAAAAGGGCTGCCAAAATAAAGCTCATAAAGGGCAACTCCAACCAAAACAAACACCATGCCAAAAGACATGAGCAGGCAATACATATAAAAAAAGGAAATATAAACTAGATGTCCAATATTAAGGAAAGAATATTCAAAGAAATACAAACAAAAGTGAAATTTTTCTAACTAGCACTGTACTAGCACTAAACTGATGTAACCATTTTGAAAAGGAATTTGTCAGAATCAAGAGCCTTAAAGTGTATAATTTTGTATATACATACTATTTTTCCAGAGATACTCTACACATGAACTAGTCTATATAGACACAAGTTAACAGTACCATGGATTCCTCTAAGGAGAACAGGGAGACTGAGGGGCAAAGATGAAAGGGAAACTTGATTTTCTAGTAACCTTTTATATTTGACTTTTTTACTTGGCACTATCTACTAAAAAGAAATGATTTAAGTTCATCATCTTTAGACCAAAATGAATGTAAATTAATTTGATTATCAAAGCCAGGAGAGAAGCTCAGAATATTGTTTTTACTGCAGGGAATTTCAGGGCACTAATTTAAAATCTAAATTTTGACATCATCTCTCTCAAAGATTGCTTTATTTTCCTATTGTATGTGATGACATTTTTTTTTCTTTAAACCATTTAGAAAACTACATTTCCTGTTGGTGTGGTGTGGATGTTTTCACTCTAGGTTTGCTCAGTCTTTCAGAAGCAGTTGAAGGAGGAAGTCATTCATGTTACAGCAAAAGGCGTTGACAGAAATCCAGCTCTTAAGCTACTGCAACTCATGAATAAAGAACTCTGTTGTTGCTTTTAAAATCAGGACGGTGAAGGTTTAATGCCTCATTAAATGAGCTCCAAAACATACTTAAATTCATCTTTGACCCAGTAATTCCACTTCTGAGAACACTGTCTACAAAAATAACATCTAGAGAAAAAGTTTTACGCCGTGTTTAACACAGGATAATTCAGAATAACAAAAATCTCCAAGTGAATGAAATGTTCAACACAGAGAAATGGTTAAGAAAACAATAACCTACACATCTATGGTCAATTGACTTTCAACAAGAATGCCAATACCATTCAATGGGAAAAGGACAGTCTTTTCAACAAATAGTTGTGGAAAAACTGGATATCCACAAGCAAAAGAATGATGTTGGACTACTACCTCACACCGTATACAAAAACTAAGTAGATCAAAGACTTAAATGTAAGAGCTAAAACTATAAAACTCTTAGAAGGAAACATAGGATTTTGTAACTTTGGCTTTGGTAATGGTTTCTTAGATATGACACCAAAGCACAAGCATAGAAAAAAACAAATAAATTGGACTTCACCAGAATTTTAAACTTTTATTCCTCAAAGGACACCATTCAAGAAGGTAAAAAGACAACCAATAAAATGAGAGAAAATGGAATATTACAAATCACATATCTGATAAGAGACATTCATATCTAGAATACAGAAACTCATACCTTATATAAGACATCTCAATTTAAAAATGGGCAAAGGAATTGAACAGATATTTCGCCAAAGATAATACAAACGTCCAATAAGCACATGAAAAGATATTCAACATTATTAGCCATCAGGGAAACGCAAAAACTACACTGAGCTACCACTTTGTAAGTGATAAGATGGCTTTACTCAAAAAGACAGATAAGGCTGGGTGTGGTCGCTCACGCCTGTAATCCTAGCACTCTGGGTGGCCAAGGCGGGAGGATCATTCAAGGCCAGCCTGAGCAAGAGTGAGACCCCATCTCTACTAAAAATAGAAATAAATAAATTGGCCAACTAAAATACATACATAGAAAAAATTAGCTGGGCATGGTGGCATATGCCTGTAGTCCCAGCTACCCGGGAGGCTGAGGCAGGAGGATCGCTTGGAGGAGGAGGTTTGAGGAGGAGTTTGAGGTTGCTGTGAGCTAGGCTGACACCATGGCATTCTAGCCTTGGCAACAGAGTGAGACTCTGTCTCAAAAAAAAAAAAAAAAAGGCCGGGCGCGGTGGCTCACGCCTGTAATCCTAGCACTCTGGGAGGCCGAGGCGGGTGGATAGCTCAAGGTCAGGAGTTCGAGACCAGGCGGAGCAAGAACGAGACCCCCGTCTCTACTATAAATAGACAGAAATTAATTGGCCAACTAAAAATATATGTAAAAAAATTAGCCGGGCATGGTGGCATATGCCTGTAGTCCCAGCTACCGGGGAGGCTGAGGCAGGAGGATCGCTTGAGCCCAGTAGTTTGAGGTTGCTGTGAGCTAGGCTAATGCCACGGCACTCTACAGCCTGGGCAACAGAGTGAGACTCTGTCTCAAAAAAAAAAAAAAAAGACAGATAAGTGTTACAAGGATATGGAGAAATCAGAACCCTTATAATCTGCTGGTGGGAATATAAAATGATACAGCCAAACTGGAAAACATCTGGCACTTGCTCAAAAAGTTACTGTATGATCCAGCAATTACACTTCTAGGTATATACCCAAGAGAATTAAAAACATGTCCACACAAAAACTTTCACACAGATGTTTATAGAATTATTCGAAATAGTCAAAAAGTGGAAACGCAAATGTCCACTAACTGATGATAAACAAAATGTTGTATATTCACATGATGGAACATTATTCATCCATGAAAAAGAAATACTGATACACAGACTTTGAAAACATCATGCTAACTAAAAGAGGCCAGACACAAAAGGCCATATATTATATGATCAATTCCCTTTACGTGAAATGTCCAGAACAAGAAAATCCATAGGCACAGAAAGTAGATAAGTAATTGCAGGGCCTGTACGGGCAAGAAGGGATAATCTAATGAAGAGCGACTGTAATGGAATACAGGATTTCTTGGGAGGGGGTGAGGGAGGGGTGATGAAAATGTTCTGGAATTAGATAGTGGTGATAGGTGCACAACTTTGTAAATATACGAAAAACCAGAGATTTACAATGTAAAAAGATGTTATGGTATGTGAATATCTCAATAAGAAAAAGACAACAATCTATCCACATGTAATGGATGAAATATACACAAACTGTGCTTTCTAGTTATAACCATTTTTTTTTTTTACATACACGCTATGACTATAAATAGGTTAAAATGAATAAAAGACTAGAAAGATCAAAATGCTGGGTTGGAGGAAATATAGGTGATCTCTTTTTAAATATTTATGCATTTTTCAGATATTCTTTAATAAGCACTGCTTTTTGTAAGTGGTGGGAAAAAGCTTTATTCATAACAAACGAAAAGATAGATTAAACTCCCAAGTATCTTAGTAAAAATTCCTAAGCTTATTATTCAACCAGTCACATAGTCCCCAAAATACCTTCCCTTCCCCTCCCCTATAGAAGCACATCAAGTTGAACTCCCTCCTTCCGGAAACACGATGCCCTCTATTTCCAGGGCACCTCCAGCTGCTGTTTTTCACCCTCCTCTCCAGCTGCTCCATCTTCACTGTCCCTTCCTCCTCTGGCGCCGCCGCCTGAGTAGTGAATACTAAAGTCCCATAGGACCCTAACCAGGCCTCTAACCAGCCACACGGGGCTGCCCTGACCCTAACCCGCCACGCAGCACTAAGACGCACTTTCGGGGCTGCGCGAGCCTCGAACTCCGTGACACCTCCAGGGCGCGACTGCAAAGTGGGTGCAGGACTGCGAGAACACCCCACACGCGGACAGTCCTCAACCTTGTCCCCGGAGAAGCCATGAGGCCGCAAAGCCGGAGATAAGGCTGGGAAAGGGGCTGGCGCTGCCCCCACGCGCGACCAAGACAAGCATATGAGGGACATCCCAGGCCCCCTCCTTCAGCCCCGCCCTGGGCAGGGGGCGTCCTGCGCGTCGCCCCCTCTCGGCCCCGGAGAGGACGTCCCAGAGAGCGTACGGGGCCCACAGACAGGCAGCTGCGCGGTAGCGGCGGCGGCGCGGACAGCGTGAGAAAGAGGGACACTCACCCGCGTCAGCCCCGAGCCCTCACTGCACCGGAAGTAGTCACCCGCCCGTTGCCAGGGTGAGGAAGCGAGGTTAACCTTAGTGTTCCCATTGGTCGCTCCCGGTACCACGTGTCCGGAAGCATCCGCCCACGCAGTGCTCTGACTCCGCCCTCTGTTCCTAAACGGTTCATTTGGCCTCAGAGGTGCGGCGCGGACTCCACCTGAGGCTTCATTCTGAGCTGCGCAGGCGCCGTCACCTATCTCTCACCATCCCGCGCTCAGTAAGCCCACACAGGATGTGACTTTCTGAATGGGTGGCTGACTAGTGCTGTGGTACGATATGAAATGAAATCGGCCATCATTTATTGAGGTGACGCTTAAGAACTTAATTTCATTCAATCCTTACGGCCTCCCTATATAGTAGGGAAACCTAAGGTGGTGGGGACCAGCCTGGCGGAAAAGGAAGTGTGGGCGGCCTTACTTTTGCCATCTAGGAGCTAAGACCAAGATGTGGTAACATTTATGGAATCCCTTTAATGTTTCCTGGTAACTATTAGCATAAATCCTTTAACATGTAACCACCTTTAAGCCTGTCTTGGGAAAGCAGCAATTGGAAGGAAGAGTATTTCTCAAAGTGTGGTCCCCAGACCTCCAAGCTTTAGCATCATCACCTGAGCTCTTACTAAAAATACAACTCCTTAAGCCCCACTTCAGACTTAAATAATCAGAAACTTGGATTTGGGACCCAACAATCTGTATTAACAAGTCCTGCAGGCGATTTTTTGATGCACTGAAAATTTGAGAACCACTGAGGTAGCAGGATTTTCTCCTTAGCCAAGTTGTAGAGGTGGGTTTGGGATGATGATGAAGGAAGCTCCTCAGAAAAGAGAGAAGCAACCAAGAATTTGGGCTTTGCAGCAATCAAGAAAAAAGCCAGGAAGGCAGTTTGGGGCTGAGATGGGAATGAGTCCCTGGAACTGATTCCCACTCTGGGATTCCTAGATAAAAGTATGTGTTAATTATAAAGAAAAGATATCTCAGTTGCTATTAATAGTATTCCAAATCCATATTTAATAATTTTTGTGTTGTCCAATGTATTTTTCTGGTAATATTATTCTCCATGAGCAAAAAATAAAAAGGTAAAAAATAAAAAATGTGAAATTTATCTATAAAAAATGGAACTTTAGATTTGAAAGAGACTATGGGGACCTATATTCAAATCAGTCATTTGAATTTCTTAAACAGTGTTAATGCTTAAGTCAACAAAAAATAGGCTCAACAGTGTAGACATTAAGAGAAAGGATTCTAGAACCAAGAGAATCTGAGTTCATAGCTCTGCCACTTAGAAAAGTGTCAAGTCCATAGTAAGAAATCAATAAATGTTATTTTAAAAAGAAAGAAAACCCCCATTAAATGCAGACTTGTTACTATGAAATATGCAAAGACTCAAATGTCTTTCTCAAGTAAATGGCATGCAAGTATTTAATAAACCAAAAACATCCAGTTTGTTCTGACAGTAACTGTTATTAAAATTTGGAAAATAAATTAGCATTATATAATTAAGAGGTGAATTTCCTATATGAGCATTTATTTATTCAACAGATAGACTTTTCACAATAATGGGAGATGCTGGAAAAATGAAGGCTCGAAAGGAGGATCCGGGGATCAAAAGAATCAGCCATCAGTCAATCCCAGAAGCCAGACATACTCAACTCCCAAGATGGGACCACCAAGGAGCCCAGCTAGTACCAGCCACAGGTATACATATGCGTATACAGTATAAAGACAAAAGAGGCAAAATTTGTTCTCAATGTACCGTTTAAATGACAGACATATACATAAACATATAAATAAACATACAATGCAACAGTCCTCAAACTGCGGTCCAGAGTTTCCTATAGGGTCCCCAGACCATTTCAGGGGGTCATTGGTGTTAAACTGTTATTTTACAGTAATACTAATGTGTTTATTTACATTTTTCATTCTCTCATGAGTATAAAACGTACAAAAAGTTCATATGTAGGATTTCAAATTTCATATTGCAACTAACATTTAAGAAGCCACCACTTGTCAAGTTTGGGTGTAGTAATAGTATCAACGAAGAATAGTCATAATTATCTGATAAGGCTATTAAAATACTCCCTTTTCCACTTACAATCTGTGTGAGGATAGATTTTTTTTTATACTTCAACCAACACAGACATATCACACCAAATTGAATGCAGAAGCAGAAATAAGATTCCATCTGACTTCTTTAAGCCAGATATAAAAAGGATTTGCAATAATGCAAAAGATAACACTCTTCCTACCAGATTTTTTTGCTTTTGAAAAGTGTTTATTCTTCATTAAAATGTGTTATTTATATTAACATGCAATGATTTATTGTTATTTTTTCAATTTTAAGTTTTAATGTAGTAAATATTAATAGATATAACCCACATAAACAAAAACTTTGTAGGGCTCTCTAGAATTTTTACGATTACAACAGTGTCCTGAGACCAAAAAAGTAGAAAACTACTGATACAGTTATTATCCATGTAGTCTATGTGGTTTTAATAGGTAACTTGGGGCTTTTTTTTTTCTTTGTTATTTTTCTACCACTGACATTTCTGAAGGAGGATGGAGAAGGGGAAGGTTATTACATAGTAATAATAACAATTTATCACATAGCAATAGTAACTGGAACAGATTTTGCTACCTGGAAATGGGATGAATGTTATAACAAAATGTAACATAATAACATAATAAAAGTAAAACATGTGGCATTGGCTTTTAGGACTAGGTGAAGAAGTCTAAACAGCTTTGAGGATGCTGCCAACATGGGCTTAAGGGAGCTAAGGAAGATGTTATTGGAAGCAGGAGGAAAGGGGACCCTTGTTATGTGGTGCCAGAAAGTTTGACTCAGGCATTGGGGAAAAGACACAAACCATCCCCACTGTTCCCTTTCTTAATTCCTCACCCACAGAATCCATGAGCATAATAAAATGGTTGTTCTTTTATGCCATTAAATTTGGAGTAGTTCTTTACACAGCAATATTGACTGAAACAGGCAAGAATAAAAGAAAAGATGTTAAGGTTTCCAAAATACACAAGCATGCTCCCTTCCATTTCTTGGACAATGTTGTTAACTACTGTGTTCCCAGAATGTAGCCATATTATAATAATCACCTTCCAGTGCTACCCTGCACACCTTTATCTTGGATACACCACCCAGACACACTTGCCATCCTCTAGTGGCTTAATGCTGTTGAAGTAAAGGTAACAAAATTCTATCTAGCCTGCCTTCAGATCCAATTTTTCAAATTTCTAAGCTGCATTGGGTGCAGTAGCTCTAAGGTCCTTTGAAATATTAAGAATGAACAGTTTTCCCAAAGCACTCTAGCCCGGGCAATAGAGTGAGACTCTGTCTCAAAAAAAAAAAAAAAAAGAATGAACAGTTTTCTATCTAATCAATTCACTCAACATGTTAAATGTGAAAGGTCTCTACTAGTAAATTTCCTCAGGAAAAATCTGGGTGCCTTCCTCTTCCTGTTCCCACCTCTCCCAAATCCCAAAGAGCAACCAGCTGAGGAACTGCTTCCCTTATCTCAAATAGTAATGGCTGCTGCTTCGTGATTCTTGTCCCCTAAACCCCCTCTGTTGTGGTTCTCTGGGAGCCTCCCTCTGTTTGCTATTCCTGGAAAATGCTATTACTTTCACACATTTGTCAGAAATGTTGCATAATGATAGTGAAGTATATTACTAATAGTTTTTATTTGTTATGTAATAAGTTAAAACAAACTTACCTACTTAAAATAACACAAATTTAATACCTCACCGTTTCTGTGGATCAAGTGTCCTGGTTTCTGCTCAGGTCTCAGAAAGCTGCAACCAAGGTGTCAGCCAGGCTTGCCATCTCATCAGATGCTGAGAGTCATTGTTCAAGCTCATTCAGAGCTTGGTTGGCAGAATTCACGTACTTGAAGCTATAGAACTCCTGGCAGCTGTCATATTCTTCAAGGTCAGTATGAGCAGGCCTTTCTGACTTTTCTATCTTCTATAGCTGTGGTCCCCAAACCCCAAGCCATGGCCTGTACTGGTCTGTGGCCTGTTAGGAACTGAGTCCCAGAGCTCTGCCCCCACTAACCTCCGCTTCCCCCATCCCCCATTCCTAGAAAAATTGTCTTCCGTGGAACTTAGGAACTGGGACACACCGCAGGAGGTGAGCAGCAGGTGAGTGAGCTTCATCTGTATTTACAGCCGCTCTCCACCTCATCACCGCCTGAGCTCCGCCCCCCCCACCCCTCCCTGCCACCCCCACCGTGGAAAAATTGCCTTCCTTGAAACTGGTCCCTGGTGCCCAAAAGGTTGGGGACTGCTGGTCTAAAGGACTCGCCTGATTAGGTCAGGCACCCCAAGATAATCTCCCCTTTGATGAACACAAAGTCATTGATTATTAGCTAAGTTTCAGGGGTGATAGCCATCGTATTCAGTTTCCAAGGATTATGCAGGGTAGGAATACCAGGGGTGGAAATCCTGAGGACCATCTCAGAATTTTTCCTACCACTTGGACAAAAGAAAATTTCAATGATAGATGGACTGCAATGACCCTTCAAGCAAACCCATTGTGAACAGCTATTGTTTGGCCTGTCCAGCATGAATTTCTTCTTATTCTGATAATTGTACCCCGCTTCACTCTGGCAACTGCCCCTCACCCCTTGCACAGAGTGTTAGTGGAACTATCAGTCAGGATGCTCCACTTTTGCCTGGTCAAGAGGTGGACAAGTGACCCATGCTGAGCCAAAGGTGCTTCATGCCTGGAATTTGAACCTTGACAAGAATAACACAAAAGGTAAAAGCAGTTGGTATTCATCTAGCCTAGGCTACCAGTTTCCCTATTGCTGTTTCAGTGCGTGCCTTTTTCTAGAGCCTGCTTCTTTAGTTTTTCTTTCAATTATACAAGCTACTCCCTATCCTTCCCTCAGACATTTGGCAGGCAAAATCAGAGGTAAATGTCAATCCAGAGGGACAAAGGGCATTGCCAATGATCACTAAGTTAAGTAGCTGCTTCCCTCCTTGCAGCTTCTCCAGTTCTGCTTTCACATCTATTTGCTGCCTCAGCTTGCCAGAATTTTTCACTGGTATTAGCACTGAACTCTGCTGTTCTACTATTTGAATGGTGTGGGGTGGAAGTGCTGACTTAGAAATGGTCTCAAGAACATCAGAAGAAGCAATGCTTCTTCACTAGGTGGCCCTTTTTGAGGTGTGTGGAAACTACAACCATTTTCTTCACAAGTTACTCCAGGCACTTCAAATCCCATAGCTTGCTGCTTTCCAGATACAGCCATTTTAGCAACTTCTGGCACAATTTCAGATTCACTTCAAGATGACTGGGAACCTATTATTTTCCTTTTTCTATTTTTCCTATACGTATTGTACCCTCACTCTTGTCCTTCAAATTCTGCATGTTATCTTGTCCCAGAACCACTGACAAAGCCTTCTGCACATCAAACTTGTTCTTCAGAACTGCTTCAATCAATATTTCATCGGGCACAGCACCTCCAAGCCCCTATCTCATATGATTGAGGCATGAATAAAGATGAGCTTGATCAATTCCACTTAGCTGATAGTTCCAAAGAGAATTGGAAGATTCTTTCAGATCTTCATAATCATATTCTTCCACAGAGTCAGCTACAGAAGGCTTGTCATGTCATGAGTAAATAAACCGAGTGGCGGTTAATGGCCAAATAGAATAATCATCCTCTATAGACTGGCCATAGATACCATTGTCTTCAAAATCTTCATCGTAGATTGGATTTTCCAATGTCGAGCCATGGCAGTGGGAAGTCATCTATTTGCCACAGCCTCTTCCCAAAACACCCTGATTAGATACTGGTAAGGCACCTACTGGGCCTGAAGAACACCCAGGTTCCATCTTGGCTTCCAGCAGGCCTCTGTGCTAAGTAGAGGGAAATGAATGAGCTGTTCTTTCTGATAGTTTTTACTACAGAATTAAAGCATGCTTTAGGAGCTAAACATAAATAACCTCACGCACCCAATCTGAATTCTGAGCTTGACGTCTGATCTCCTACTGGAGCCATCTAATCCATGGATGTGTTAGCAGGTGAACTGGTTGTCAGCACCTTGAGACCCGGGAACACACTGCGTCTCCTGGGGAAGCTGGACCCAGAGCTGAAGACAGCACTATCACAGCCTAGTGTCTCTAATGGGAAACAGATGCTCCCAGCTGTCGCCCTTCATCAGTCTGCTCACCAAATGTTTTCAACCCTGGCTCCTTCTAGACAGACCCAGCTGTATAAACACACTTTTTTTTTTTTTTTTTTTTTTTGAGACAGAGTCTCACTCTGTTGCCCAGGCTAGAGTGAGTGCCGTGGCTTCAGCCTAGCTCACAGCAACCTCAAACTCCCGGGCTGAAGGCGATCCTTCTGCCTCAGCCTCCCGAGTAGCTGGGACTACAGGCATGCACCACCATGCCCGGCTAATTTTTTCTATATATTTTTAGTTGGCCAATTAATTTCTTTCTATTTTTAGGAGAGACAGGGGTCTCACTCTTGGTCAGGCTGGTTTTGAACTCCTGACCTTGAGCAATCCACCCACCTCAGCCTCCCAGAGTGCTAGGATTACAGGTGTGAGCCACCACGCCCAGCCTCATAAACACACTTTTATCAGCAAACCTGACGGTGGGGGCAGCCAATAGATCTGTCTTCTTTTCTAGTAGGAGAGCCTGATTGTGCTGAATCCAGGGTTTAACTCATTAGAATAACGAACAAAGGTGGATTTTTTTTCCTTCTTTTCTTTTTCTTTTTAATTTTTAGCTTCTATTTTCTTTTCTATCACCATGCTTGGGGTAGTATTAGCTGATGGTTAATCTATTCAGAGTTGGGGGCAAAGGAAATCTATTTGAAAGAAGAATGTTTTACAGAGAGTTGGAGAGGCAGTGTGGGAGATCAGGATGATGGAGTTGTAGAAGTAACCATAAGGCCTGACACGAAGTTTATCTGCTCCAGTCATAGATGTTGAACCCAATCTATCAGTCAACAGTATTTGTTGAAAGCCTACTTGGTGCTGGGCGTGGTTTAGAGAATTGCTGGTCTCTAGAAAAGTGGAAATGACAGAGTCTTCTGACCCAGGACCCATGTTGTCTTGTGTCAGGGCCAGTTCAAGAGTCCAGAGGAAGGTATTTATTTACCCATTACAAATGCATGAATTCTCTCATGCTTTTCAGTGTTTATTCAGACATTATTAACCAACAGTCATGGAAGCCAGGAAAGAGGAAAACCTAATAAAGATTGATTGGAAAGTTATGTAAATCATCTACACCAACTGAAAGTAGGCCTATAGAAAAATATCCACAGATTTACCTAAGTCAATAACATTCCTCAAGAAACTATTGAACATCATTATTTGATTATTAATATCATTTTCTCCTAGTTTCTATTACTTATCTCTAAGGCTTTCAAATATAAAACATAATGACAAATAGGACATTGTTGGTCGTAAGTGATTTGATTTGCCCCCAGGAGATTCTAAACATTCGTATGGAAAGCTTCCAGTAAAAGCACCACTATTCCCACTCTACTTTTTGATTGTTTACCCAATAAATACTGATTGTCAGTGATGGACACTGCCTAGTTCCAATCAGTTAGGTTATATTTTTTGCACAGTCCCTGGGTGCTCAGCACTTTGAATTGCCAGTGAGAAACCGAGATAAAGGCAGGCTGTCCAGGCTGGTCTCTTTTTTCTATAACCCATTTTTAAAAAACAAACAAAAAAAACCCTGTTATGATTCAGATATTATAATTATATCTGAATTATAATATCAGAATAATAATCCCCCAAAGATATTTGTGTCCTAATCCACAGAACCTGTGACTATGTTATTTTACATTTTAAAGCTGTAGATGGGATTAAGGTTGCTAATCAGATGATCTTAAAATAGATTATCCTAGATCACCCAAATGGGCACATGTCATCAGAAGCATCCTTAAATGTGGAAGAGAGAATCAGAAGTAATGGGATGTGAGAAAGGCTTGAATGTCCACTGCTGACTTTGAAGATGGAAGGGGCTGTGAGCCCCAGAGTGAAGGCAGCTTCTAGCAGCTAGAAAAGGCAAGAAAACAGATTCTCCCCTAGAGCCTTCAGAAAGGAACACAGCTCCACCAACACCTTGATTTTAGCCCAGTGAGATTCATTTTATACTACAGATTTGTAAAATAATAAATTTATGTTGTTTTAAGCCACTACATTTGTGGTAATTTGTTCCAGCAACAACAGGAAACTGATATGCCATCTGCTCTCCAGGTTCATTGCAGCTGCATCTGACAAAACTACAAAAACTTTTCATGTGTCACAGGCATAATTCATTTGTTAACCCCCCCACCTCAATTTTGACTCCCCTACCTGTCTTTGAAATGTCCTGCCATTCTTTTTGGCTGTCACCAGTGTCTTCTACACTTGAGCTCCACTGTAATCATGTTTCAAGTGCCATTGCTTTCTTCTGGCCTCAGTACAAAACTAACACCAACAGTAGTGAATATTTTCAAGCTTAGAAGTGTTAGCTCCCCTTGCAGTTTACATTTTAGAGTGTCCAGCTTCCTTTTCTGCTTCCTCTTCCATTTTTATATTCTGTTTAATTTGAGACTTTGGAGATATGATGTTCAGTGATGATAGCAATAAAAAATGAAATACAGATGGGTTTATGACAACTGGAGGAAATTTACCAACTCCTCTGGACAAGATGTATTAAGATCAAAGACATAGAATGATGACATCAATATCACCAAGGCCCCAAATAATTCCATATGCATTGACTCGCATCCTAATTTATTCATTTATTCACTCAATTGAACATTAACAAATATTTATTGAGTGCCGCCAACCATGTGCCAGGAACTGCTCTAGTTGCTGGAGATTCATCCATAACAAAGATCTCTGCCCTTGTGAAACTTATATTCTGGCGCAGGGAGGTAGGCAATAAACTAGATAGGTAAACAATGTAATAGGTTGAAGATGGTAAGTGCAAAGAGAAAGAAAGAGCAGGATATGCAAGATGAAGTAGGGGTGCTGCAACTTACATCAGATGGACAAGGTAAGCCTCATTTTAAGAAGAGACATTTGAGGAAAGACTTGAAGAAGTTGACGGACCCAGTCATTTCAGACAGGGAGCAACCGGTTCAATGGCATGAGTCAAGAGCAAGCCTGGAGGTTTCCGGGAGTAGCAAGGTCAGTGTAGCTGAAACATGAGCAAGGGGCAGAGGGTTAGGAGATGGAACAGAGAGGCAATTGAGGGGGAGGACTTTGACTTTGACTCTGAATGAAATAGGGAGACATTACATGTGACATGACCTTATTATGTTTAAATGGATTGTCCTACTTGCTGAAAATCGACTGTAGAGGATCAATAGAGAGTGCAGGGCACCACACATGAGGCAATTTAGTCATCTAAGTGAGAGAGGATGGCAGCTGGAGCCAGGGTGGTGGCAGCCAACAGGGTGGTAGAGCCAACAGGATTTCCTGTTAGACTGGACATGTATTATGTCAGAAAGCAAAGCATAAAAGATGACTCCAAGCTTTTCAGCCTTAGCAACTGCAAGGATGGCATTTCAGTCATTGAATCGTAGAAGACTATGGATATAAGTTTCTTTGTGGGGTGGGCAAAGATCAGAAGGTTAAGTTGGGACATGTTAACTTTTGATACATTTAATAGATATCCAAGTGGAATAACAACTAGGCAGTGGGACATATGAGTCTGGAGTTCAGAAGACATTTCTGGGATGGAAATATATATTTGAGAGTCATAAACATATAGTTCATATTTGAAGTCATGAGAATAAAAATGAGATCACCTAAGGGAATGGGTTCAGATATAAAAGAGAAGTGGTCAAAACTCAGTTCTGTGGCATTCAGCACTAAGAGGGCAAGGAGATGAGAACAACCCACAGGGAAGACTGAGAAAGAGAAGTTAGTGGAGTAGGAGGAAAACCAGTGGAGTGTGGAGCCCTGAAACCCAAGTGAGGAAGTTTTCTCAGGAAGAGAAAGTGATCAACTTAGATAAAGACTGAGGATTGCCCATTAGATTTGGCAGCATGAGGGTCATCGGTTAACCTTGACTGGAGCAGTTTATTGGAGTTCAGATGGCAAAGCCTAATTTGAATAAGTTTAAAGGGACTGGAAAGAAAACATAGACAGATCTTTTGAGGAATTTTGTTTATCCGTATTAAAGAAAAGCAAAGAATGAAGCTACAGCAAGGGAAATGAAGTCAAGAGATCGTTTGTTTTACAATGGGATAAAATAACAGTCTGAATAAATGTGCTGGTGGGAATGATCAAATGGAGAAGGGGAGATTGATGGTGTTGGAGCAAAGGGAAGAACTGCTGGAGCAATGCTCTTGAATAGGCCAAAGCAGATGGTATAAGGCAGTGGTTCCTGAACTTTGTTGTGACTCAGAATCCCCTAGAAGGCCTGTAAAAACATAAGTTTCTCGGCCCCCACCCCCAGAGTTTCTGATTCAGTGGGTCTGGCATGGAACCCGAGAATTTGCATTTCTGATTTGTTCCCAGGTAATGCTGATGCTGCTGGTTTGAGGACCACACTTCAGGAACCACTGGCGTGTAGGGAAGGGGATTGTTGGCTTTAAAGAGGAGTCTATCTGTCCATCTGTAATAACAGACTCATTCATTAAAGTAGTTACATAAGAGGATTGGTTTTGGAAAGATGCAGTCAAGAAAACAAAAATAGTGAACATAGCCAGTCTCTGTCTTGGGACATCTGATTCACCAAGAGCCTGGCAGTGCTTCCGATGAGAAGTCACTCAGGAGAAATCTAAGTTTGCAGGCACACTACCTTCACCTCCTACTAGCTGGGCCGTCTTTCTGATGTCCAGCCAAGTAGAAACGCTTGGTTCACATAATTACTCCCTTTACATGACTAGAGCGCCTCAGCAGCCTCTCCTGGCTGAGCTTCGCTACATTCTTGGGAGTCCCAGGTGCATCACACCCCAGGACCGCTCTTTCCGATGCATGTTCCATAACATCGCAAAAGAGCCTAACTAAATGTGATTGTGTTGTTTTGCTGGCCAACATTTGGAGTTGTGATTAGCTGAGGGCCAAGCCAAAAACCCCAAGAAGCCTGAGCCTTGGTTTTTTTTTTGTTTTGTTTTTTGTTTTTTGTTTGTTTTTGTTTTTTTTTGGTTCTTATTGCCATGTTCATTTCTTGCCAGAAACAGCCACTAGCAATCAATCTTTCCATAAAGTTTTCCTATTTTTTCCTCACTGAGGAGAGAGGTACAGCCATATATATTGAGAATGGAATAACAACAACTTCCCTCTGTGTTCAGGGTTTAAAACCTTTTCACATCCGATTTATTATGTCTACTTTTTATATGAGGAAACAGACACTCACAGAGGGTAAGCTCCTTGACTCATGATCCCTCACCTGGTGGAACCGGGACTCCAGGATATCGGATTCTGATTTCCAAATCCTTTCAAAATTCCAAATTCACTTTGTCATATGTTGATCAGAAGAGTTCTTCCAAGACCCTCTGCCTTGGTATATGGCAGAAACGATAATGGCCAGTGGCATGAATCGACCAACTGCCCCTCCTTGGAATGTTTTGTGTGCCTTATCTTTGTTAGCTTTTGCCCCTTGTCTCTGCAACCTGATTAATAATGATTTCTTGATTGATTGAACTGGTTTCCTATATGCCATATGTTTAAGAGGTGAATAGGTAGAGATGGGTTTTATTTATTTAGATTGGGTCTTGTTCTGTTGCCCTGGCTAGAGTGCAGTGGCATCATCATAGCTCACTGCAACCTCAAACTCCTGGGCTCAGGCAATCCTCCTGCCCCAGCCACCCAAAGCGCTAAGATTACTGGTGTGAGCCCCCGTGCCAGGCCTATTTTTTTAAGTAGGCTTTATTTTTTAGAAAAATTTTGAGTTTACATAAAATCAGAGATTATAAATTGCTCAGAAAGTAAGAGCACTTCCATATACCCCTTTTCCCTCTGCACGTAGTTTTCCCTATTACAATATTTATATTTGTATTTGTGCGGTACAATTGATGAACCAACATGGATACATTATCATGAACTAAAATCCATAGTTTTACTTTAGCATTCACTCTTTATTTCATAATTCTATGGGCTTTGACAAATGTATAATATGCTTCCATCATTACAGTATCATAGAGAGTATTTTCATTGACCTAAAAATCCTTTGTGCTGCACCTATTTATCTCTCCCTCCCCCTCAACCCCTGGCAACTATGAATTTTTTAGTCTCCATAGTTTTGTATTTTTCAGAATGTCATATAGTTAGAATCATACAGTACTATCCTTTTCAGATTGCCTTCTTTCACTTAGCAATATGTATTTTTCTTTTCATGACTTGATTGCTCCTTTCTTTCTTGCTTTCTTTCTTTCTTTCTTTCTTTCTTTTTTATTTGCGAGAAAGAGTCTCGTTCTGTCACTCTGACTGGAGTGTAGTGACAGGCTCATAGCTCACTGAAACCTCCAACTCCCAGGCTCAAGAGATCCTCCTGGCTCAGCCTCCTGAGTAGCTGGGACTACAGGCACACACTGCCACACCCAACTAATTTTTTTATATTTTGTAGAGATGGAGGTCTCACCGTGTTGCCCAGGCTGGTCCTGAATTCCTGGCCTCAAGTGATCCTCCTGCCTTGGCCTCCTGAAGTGCTGGGATTACAGGTGTGAGCCACCATGCCCAGCCTCATTTCTTTTTATTGCTGAATAATATTCCATTACATGGAAGCATCTGTATATGTTGAGGAGCATTTGTATATGTTGTCTACAAGAAACCCATTTTAAATATAAAGACATATTTACATTAAAAGTGAAGAGATGCAAAAAGGTATACTATGCTAATATTAATCATGACAAGTGGGAATACCTATATTAATCTGTAGATCACAATTTGTTTATTCATTCACCTATCAAAGGACATCTTGGTTGCTTCCAAGTTTGGGCAATCATGAAGGAAACTGCTATAAATATCTGTGTGCAGGTTTTTGTGTGAACGTAAGTTTTTCATCACACTTGGGTAAATGAGGAGTTTGATTGCTAATCACATGGTAAGAGTCTGTTTCATTTCTGAGAATCTGCCACAAAAATAGCTGTGCCACTTTGCATTCCCACTAGCAATGAATGAGAGTTCCTGTTACTCCACATCCTCATCAGTGTTTGGTGTATTTTGAATTTTAGCCATTCTAATAGCCATGAAGTAGTGTTTTATGGTTTTAATTTGTAACTCCCTGAAAACATCGGCCATCTTGGACATGCTTGTGAAGAAGGCAAAAATGC
Organism: Lepilemur ruficaudatus; assembly: GCA_963574885.1. Taxonomy (NCBI): domain Eukaryota; kingdom Metazoa; phylum Chordata; class Mammalia; order Primates; family Lepilemuridae; genus Lepilemur; species Lepilemur ruficaudatus. The sequence goes on along the minus strand of CAUYRT010027106.1, from coordinate 3,058 downwards.
AAGAGGCCAAGTCAAACCATACACGCACATTTAAAACCTCTGTTCATTTGATATATGATAATATTTCATTGTTCAAAGGAAGTTACATGGCCAAGTTATGAGACAATGGAATAAGGTGTATATTCTGTCTATTTTACTTGTTGCTTAGGATTAATTTGCTCTTTTTCTAGTTTCCTAAGGTGGAAGCTTAGGGGATTGATTTTAGATTTTTCTTCTTTTTTAATATATTCATTGAATGCTACATTATTTTCCTCTAGGCACTGCCTTCACTGCATCCCACAAACTTTGATAAGTTGTATTTTCATCTTCATGTCATTCAAAATATTTTGAAATTTCTCCTGAGATCTCTTCTTTGACCCACATGTTACTTAGAAGTGTGTTGTTTAATCTCCAAGTATTTTTGGATTTTCATGCTATCTTTCTGTTACTGATTTTTAGTTTAATTCCACTGTGGTCTGAGAGTACACATTGTATGATTTCTGTTCTTTTAAATTTGTTAAGGTGTGTCTTATGGCCCAGAATGAGGTCTATCTTGTTCAGTGTTTCAGAAGAATACGTAATCTACTGTTGTTGGATGAAATAACCTATAGTTGCCAACTCCAATTGATTGATGGTATTGTTGACTTCAGCTATGTCCTTATGGATTTTCTGATGCTAGATCTGTCCATTTCTGATAGAGTGGGGTTGAAGACTCCAACTATCGTAGTATTAATAGCTTTATCTATTTCCTTGTTCTTCTTTCCAGGAAAACTTGGGGTATTCATACCTTTATGATTATGTAATACCTCTCTTTATCCCTGACAACTTTCCTTGCTCAGAAGTCTGCTCTGTCTGAAATTAATATAGCTATTCCCATTTGTCATGATTAGTGTTAGCATAGTATACCTTTTGCATCTCTTCACTTTTAATCTAAATATGTCTTTATACTTAAAATGGGTTTCTTGTTGACAACATATACAGATGCTCCTCAACTTTTGAGGGGGTCACATCCCAATAAACCCATCATAAGTTGAAAATGTCATCAGTCAAAAATGCATTTAAGGCCATCGTCTCATTTGGTGGCATCAGGGACATGGACTCTTCCTGTGGCTGGATCTCACACACCCTTTTTCACCTCCATGGACATTCATGGGCTTCTTGATGTTTAGTGGCTGCCTGGCTGTTGTCCTATGATCTCTATGATGTATTAAAGTAAAACCATCTTGATGATTAAGTTATTGACGTTGCTTTGTCCTCCCTGAAACACTGCACAGACACTGTGAGATCTTGAAAGAAACACACAGACTAGACTCTTTCTTTGAAGTCCTGTACTGCTTATTTAAAAGAGATTTTTATTTCCAGTTTGTGCCCTAAATAATGTTCTCCATAGAACATTTGAAAATTAAAAAAGAACAAAGAAACTGGAGAATCAGTTAAATTACTCAATGATCCTATTCCCTATGAGCAACATACCATTCTTAATATTTGACATATTTCCCCCTGGTCATTTTTCTATGCATGTTAAATTTTGAGATTATACTATATAGTTATGAATGTTATTTTAAATTTATTATTTAATTGATGGATTTAATGGCATATCATCTCATAAATATTTATTCTTATCATAAAAAATCTTTTAAGTCTATTTTTAATAAAGTCCTTTTTTTGAAAAAATGCATTTAGGGCTGGGCGTGGTGGTTCACGCCTGTAATCCTGGCACTCTGGGAGGCTGAGGCAGGAGGATCACTCAAGGCCAGCCTGAGCAAGAGTGAGACCCCCATCTCTACTAAAAATATAAAGAAATTATCTGGACAACTAAAAATATATGTAGAAAAAATTAGCTGGGCATGGTGGTGCATGCCTGTAGTCCCAGCTACTTGGGAGGCTGAGGCAGAAGGATTGCTTGAGCCCAGGAGTTTGAGGTTGCTGTGAGCTAGGCTGATGCCATGGCACTCTAGCCTGGGCAACAGACTCTGTCTCCAAAAAAAAAAAAAAAAAATGGTTTCTTTTCTCCTCTCCCTGCTGGAAGTTCAAGGGGATTTTTCTCCAGTATTCACTGTGAAGACGTGGTAGAGCTCTGGGAGATAAAACTCACCAAAAGTGTGGGTTCCCTTCCCATGACAGGGTCCCCCTGAATTTTAGCTCTCAGAGTTGTGTACATCGAGACTCCAGCAGTTCATCAATTACGGCTCAGGCTTTCCAACCCTAGTGCTGGTGCCAGTGAAACTTTCTGTTCCAGTAAGTTGTGATTCTTTGTATTCACCTATCACTCCAGTTTTGGGGGCAGCAGTTTGCTCTGTGACCTCACTTTTCTGACAGATCTAAGAAAAGTTGTTGATTTTCAGTTTGTTCAGTTTTTTACTTTTTGTTAGGACAGAGTGGTAACTTCTAAGCTCTTTATATGCCAGACCAGAAACCAGAAGTCCCTGTCTATTTTGCTGAGAGGTAACAGAAAACCACTTGGCAAAGAGCACCAATATATAAATCCTGTTATAGGCACTGAAGGATCGGGAACAATAATCCAATCAACCCCAGACCCTCTGGGGTATAAAAGAAGGATCGAGGAAGTTGGTAGGTGGAGCTTCAACTTAATCGAGAGGTAAGACCAGGATGGAAATAGCATTGACCCCCCACAATGGAATGATCAAATGATAATGATTTTTTACGTCTCCACCAAACTCTGAATGGGACCTGAAGTTGGAGTTGAAAGGCCCAGAAAGCCTCAAGGGGAGGAATTTTTTTTTTTTTTTTTTGAGACAGAGTCTCACTCTGCTGCCCGGGCTAGAGTGAGTGCCGTGGCGTCAGCCTAGCTCACAGCAACCTCAAACTCCTGGGCTCAAACGATCCTACTGCCTCAGCCTCCCGAATAGCTGGGACTACAAGCATGAACCACCATACTCAGATAATTTTTTCTACATACTTTTAGTTTTCCAGCTAATTTCTTTCTATTTTTAGTAGAGACTGGGGTCTCGCCTTTGCTCAAGCTGGTCTTGAACTCCTGAGCTCAAACAATCCTCTTGCCTCAGCCTCCCAGAGTGCTAGGATTACAGATGTGAGCCTCCGCACCCGGCCAGGAGAT